>JACVRA010000191.1:0-88589 GCA_019828545.1 Paracamarosporium sp. OC-R06-R3 | reverse complement strand
TCATTGATTGCAGCTTGAATTGGATCCATATTGGTGGAGTTGTCGCGTGTTGAAGTTTAGGGTGTTTTGTTGGCACCGGGGCTTTACGCGAATCCGGGCTTTACGCGCACGGACACGGTAACATAACAGCTGGAATTAGAGTTTCTGGCTCCCGATGTATTGAAAGCCATTTTGCATCAACCCTGAGTCGTCCTCACAAAGTGGGTGTTGAGCTTGAAATCGCATTCTGCATACTCTTTAGCCATTTATGTTTCATGAGTAGTCCGGCTGCCTCGGCGGACCTACGGTCCAAATTCGGCGCTAAGCCTTGCGAGCAACACGTCATGTGATGTAAGCAGATGCATGGAGAGGGCAAACCTCAGCCTTCTTTACATAACTTTTGACGAAGATTCTGCCAGGAAAGCTCACATTGGTGTTGAATACCACATCACCTCTTCACATTGATACGGAGCGGCAGGAGATCTCTATCTCGAAAGTATGGACCACACCATCGACAACTCAGACACCTACAGCTTAGGTTTTCGGTCCCGGTCATACTCTCTTACTGCTTCATTCTTTGACAGCATCCGTTCCTCTCGAAGAAAAGTGGATTCCGAAAAAGTTCAGTTAATCAAGCGTCACAGCGCGTTTCTTCGGGATATCGACAATATAGATTCCATCTCCGCTCTTGTCGAATACCTAGCGTTCATGCCTAAACACGAGATTGACTTTCTTACCGGACAAGAAATATTACGGAAGGTGACATTTCAATCTCCAGGGCAGCTGATCTCGCATCACGTGGGAAGCGGCTTATCATTTTCCGTGCGAGCAGTCACAAGACCACCACTTCCAGATGCAATACTCGAATCTTTGCCCACAGACGTGAAACAAACCTTTGCGGAAAAGCATATTGGGATGATCGCTATTAAGAGGCCTCATGTTGAGGCCCCTCGGGGGATAATAGATCGGAACTCCGAAGCAAAAGCGATTCGAGCTGTTGCTCGAGAGTGCCGCGTCTTGAACCACTCCCTCCTCTCAGAATCTGAGAACATTGTTAAACTGCTTGGAGTGATATGGGAGCCAGTCACCATCGGCGAATATTCTAGCGTTGCGATGCCCTCACTTGTGATGGAATACGCTGATGAAGGATCTCTTGACGATCTATTAGATTCTGACGAGTACTGTTTGCATTTTACAATGAAAAAGAAACTGTGCTTGGACGTGGCTCGAGGTCTGGCTGCACTACACGATTACTTCATTGTACATGGAGATGTGAAGACAGAGAACGTTCTACTTACAAGAAACGGTAGAGAACTTGTGGCAAAAGTCGCTGATTTTGGATGTTCCATGGACTCGTCTGGACAAGATCGACCCGTTCAAATTCATGGGCACACCCCTCCTTGGGATGCCCCTGAAGTGTACCAGGACACAATCTATCTTTCCGAGCTACCTAAAATAGATATTTATTGTTGGGGGCTACTAGTTTGGCGTGTCATGCTCGATGGCAGGACTCCTATCGACTTTCGCAGAAAACCGTTGCCGTACTCCACGCCAAATTTTGCTGGCATCAATATGCGAAACTACAAGGACCCAGACGAACGTATTACGAAGATTCGAGAGCTCAAGATGAGTCCTGATGATATGTTCCTAGCTGAGGTGTTACATACACTCGGTGGCCATGGTCTTGATGAGGCCTTGGTCGAGAAGGTTCTTCAGTCAACACTTCGTTGTGACTCGAGCCAAAGAGCTAGCAATCTCCATGACTTGATTAAGATGGTCGATCAAGAAACGAAATCGGAATCCGCAGTGCAAGCGTATGTCCACTTCCAGTCTGAAAATTGTAAATTTAACTAAGACGGTGCAGTTCAGCGACGCTTGTCACTGAAGAAAAGCCTTTCTCGTTTCTCTCGCAGTTTATGGTGCGTTAAAAAGATTCATGACGCTTTGCCATCTGCTAACGTGCAAGGATGAATCCACCCGAGAGATGTTCAACGCCGATAAAGCGGCTAAGATACTACCATCGGTGCCAAAATTTGGGCACGTATTTGGGACTAAGTACGAGGACGTATGTCATGATGCACTTGTACCCGTAATTTTCTCGCAACTGATTTGACTTCGAGATTATGCTGTACAATAGATCCTGGCCACAAGTAAACAAACGTGTACAGGAAGATTACCGCCGTATCGCGTCTGGTCCTATGACAATCGACTCTACTAGAGCCTATGCAGAATTCGGCTACGCACTACGCTTATTATTCGCGCTCAATGAGAATCCTAACGTTATTGAAGGGCTACATTGGCTTACCAGAGCTGCGAAACATGGACTTCTAGAAGCAGAGGCTATCGTTTACCGTCTTCATTCTGCATTTGAGGTTGCGATTCCAAGCTTATCCCTGGTCAAGAAATGCCTTGTTGCTGCCGCCAAAGCAGGCTCCAGGATCGCAATGGACAATCTAGAGCACCTGGATCCCAGTCTATGG
Organism: Paracamarosporium sp. OC-R06-R3; assembly: GCA_019828545.1. NCBI lineage: Eukaryota > Fungi > Ascomycota > Dothideomycetes > Pleosporales > Didymosphaeriaceae > Paracamarosporium > Paracamarosporium sp. OC-R06-R3. The sequence continues at coordinate 86,130 of JACVRA010000191.1, read as the reverse complement.
GCCGAGGTGATCGAATATCGACAGCAACTCTTTTGGAACTCAGAACTGAATGAGTGGAGTCAGGTTTTCATGCACTGGGATTCTTCCTTGTCACGTGCAGAGCTTTTCCACATGCTGCAAGCCTCTGTTGATCAGGCTCCTGTCCAGATAAAGCTGATCCTGCCAAATCTTCTTTCTTATGGTTATATCAACTCTATTAACGAGCAATTAGCTCAACCAGGAATTCCCTTGGGTTATGGACTTATCCATCTTTTTGCCAGCGTTGGAGATCCAGATTGTGTCGAAGAAATATTGCTTCTAGGAGCCAGTATTGATTTACAAACAGTGATACGGAAAGAAACACCGATTTTGTGTGCCTGCCGACAAGGCAACATTAGAGTCGTCGAGTATCTCATGCAGAAAGGGGCAGATTTAACTTTGACTGATTTTGGTGGGGCGACGTTTCTTCACTATCTAGCCTATCTCTCCGACGACGATGTTGACTCTCTCTATGAGAAGTTAGTTACGTTGAAACTGGACGCGAACTGGGTAGCTGTTCCAAATCTTATGTCACCATTCGTGGGAGAAGAATTTCATTTCCACGGGACACCACTTCATTGGGCCACTAAATTCCGACGATCACGCTTGATTGAAGTTCTCCTTATCTTAGGGGCAGATCCTCTGAAGTCAGATGGCGTTGAGGACCTGGAGAAGGATCCGGCCTTGGCTCACATGCGTCCGAAACACTATTCAAGTAGTAACCCTCTTGGTTCTTCCCTCGCCTATGCGATCCTTGATCACCAACCAGAGATTGTCAGTCGATTTATTAGCCACGTTCACCAAGTAGGGACTCCCGTGACTCTGCGAAAGTACCTCCGGAGTGCATTAAGTGTATCAAAGTTACAGGCAATGTGAGTTTACTTGTACCTAACAAAAGGATCCATATAGCTAAGAAGCAAATAGGTGTTTAAATGGTAGCAGCTATAAGGAGAAGATGATACGTACAATCCAATTGCTGCGTATCGAGGATTCAGACTATCTGATGCGCTCAGCCCTGTCCACTGGAAACGAACTGTTTGTGCATCATCTTCTACGCAAGGACTATCAAGTGAACACTGTTCTCGAAGGGCCGACGCCTTTGGGTCTCTCTTTGCTTGAAAAAAACGGATCACCTACACTCCTGTTTCTTGATCATGGAGCAGATCCGACGACGGCAAGCCCGTTAGGAAACACGAAGCCTCTCACTTTCCTCGCCATACGCCCTGTTGGTACCAAAACACTCGACATCGCTAAAAGAATGGTAGAAGGTGGAGCAACAAGTCGTGAAGATCCTGTGCCGCATTGGCTGCTCTATCGTAGGGCCGTACTTGACGGAAATATCGATATTGCAAACTTCCTAATCGGTCATGATGCAGCAACTGCAGAGGACAGCAACATGGAACTATTAGAGGAGCTTCTTTCACGAAATGGCCGAGAGTCCCTTGCGGGAATAAAATACCTGATAAGGTCTATTACCAGTCCTTTCGTTACGTCTGCATGGACTATCTATCATGTACTGTGCAGTGTGAAGGAAGACACCCGTGACGATACTCTGAATCTCAGCTTGCTCCAAGCCCTTCTGCAAAGATTTCCGTCTCAGGAAGTGCTTGACACTCGCAACAAATATGGAGAGACTGCACTTATGTGCGCGATTTCTGAGGGCAACCATTACGCTCTCGACGCACTACTTCAATCAAAAGCAAGCTTGGAAGCTGGAATTCGCTCTGCCAAGCTAGAGGTCTTGGAGCGCCTCATTCTTTCGAGGATAATAATTGGCGGCTTTCGGAGTTTGAGTAGCCGCCATCGAAGAACACGACGCTACGAGGACAACTCCGTGAATATGATGTCCATACTGCTTAAGCATGAGTGTCACACGAAGCCTGTATCGAGCCACATGCTAAAATTGTTCATTGCGCAAGAGCTGCCCACTTGGCGGACGTTCCCGTTTGCATTATCATGTGTGGGTGAAGCTAGCAGTGGAAACGAGTATAGCGACACTATGCGGTCGGACTCAACCAAAGACCATGATAAGGGCAACTCACCGCCTTTGTTGAACAGACTAATTCTCCATCCAAGTGGCGAGACGTACATGGAATACGTTTGGACAGCTATGTGGGAGGTCATAGTTGAATCCTGGTGCAAGAGACTTGAGAATGCAGACAATCTATCAGCTAGTTGATCGTTACGATTTCGTATGCAAAGCCAGGTAAGATCCCGACTACAACTCATAGCTGCCAAAGACGATGTTTATCATTGTCCATGATTCTGTTCGTTAAGCTTTGATTCAAGTGCTCGTCTATTTCCATATCATACACCCGAGCTCTCTTGGAGAAGGGAAATGCAATACAATCCAACATCGGGTTCTTATGATCTCCACACATCTAAGCCCACTGTTCGCTTTGATACTATAGAAGCTTGGCTAACAGACTTGACATGCTTAAAGTGTATATCCTCACACTCCGTAGGCTATTGGAACAATAGCCTAGTCTGGGAGAACCCCAAATGGGAGCCTTCCAACGACAGAGATTGCTCTGTAGTCACTTGTCATGAGTCGTCTCACCGATCCTCCCGCCCATCCATCCAGCTCGTACAGTTCACACACCGCTTCGCCTTCTCACTCTTCCACTTCCGGCAGTATTTACACTTAACCTGTTTCTTTACGATATTATCCCCGCTACCTCTACTGTATAGACTCGCAATGACCCATAAGCTGATAGCAATCAAAAGAAACCGAATCACTTTGTCGAAGAAATTGCCATAGGCAAAGACGACGGCACCATCCGAAAGCGCCTGGTCCTTCGTGTTATAGCCGTTCGCTATAGTGGTATTGTAATTCGGACCGTGCTTGAGCGTCGCGAATTTCTCGTCGAGGTTGCGGGATAGGAAGGGCAGGAGGGAGACGAGCGGAAGGAGGATGTCCGTTACGAGGGAGTTTGCACAGGCAGTGAAGGATGCAGCGAGGCTGTTGTGTCTGTTAGCGCATGCTCTTTCTCACAAAAAGAGAACATCCCAAAGCTATGTGAGGGAATAAGGGTGGGAGGAGAGTGTTTACATCAGTCCGACTGCGACTTCGAGCACGTTGTCGCGGAGCGCGAAGTTGGTGAAGCTGTCCCAGGCGCGAGTCGTGCGGCTGCGCACGCCTTGCTCCGCATCTTGGAGAAATTGTTGCGTGTTTTCGTCGAGGCGGGGCATTTCTGTTCGTTTTGTGTCTCTGAGGGATGTTTGGAATGCTAACGACGCGGTTCCAAGGAACGTGGAGACGTCATCGGCGCTAAAAGTTGCCCTGCATCTATGCCAAGATCTGGGGACCCTCTCCGTCGGCAACACAAGCACAATTGCCCCTCCATTCAGGAGCAGCAGTCCAACCCGAGAGCTTTTTATCCTTTTTCTGCGTTCTATTTCACGTCAGGAAGAAAAATACAATGGCAGCACCTTCTCCCCTCCCAAACTACCTCTACAAAATCCTTCCCTCGGCCCCACCATCACCCCTCCCCGACCGCCTTCCCCTCTCAGATCTCGATAAGAACGATGGCTTCATCCATCTATCCACCTCCGAGCAAGTCCCAGGCACAGCAGACAAGTGGTTCAACGAATTCACGGAGCTATGGCTACTAAAGATAAAATACGAGACGCTAGCGAAGGGGACCGATGGCGATGGAGAAGTAAAGGGTAAGGCGGATGGGAAGGACAATGCAGAGATCAAGTGGGAGGAGGTAGGACGAGGTGTTTTCGCACATTTCTATGGTGGTGATTTGGGAAGGGGGAATGTTATAGAGGCATTCAAGGTTGAGAAGGGCGAGAGTTGGACGGGATTGAAGTTGGAGTGGTAGGAGGCCTTGAGTTCGACATTGGCTAAGCAGAAAACGAAAAGCCCACGAAAACGGGGATATCGAATGCGTGCCTTGAATTTAGGTAGAGCATGGACATCGGATAATGTGTAAACTGGATATATAGTAAAGTTGTTTATAACAAGATCAAGGCTTTGAGGTAGAGCAGGCATTCATTTATGTCTGCACTAGTGTCGCATGGTACGCCCGACAAGTTAAGTTATGATGAGAGTTTTGGGTCTATGGACTGATCCAAAGAACATCGAAACTGACGACGACACCATGCATTCATCCATCATTATCAACATGATTAGTGGAAACCTATAGTTTTTCATTAGTCTAATGTCGAGAGAGAGTTTAGGTCCTTGTAACCTACACACGGAACTTCGAAAACATGAGGAACCCGCCATGGCTCTCTTTGCCATACCCAATCATAACATTGATATACAGTTCCCGCTATTTTTACTTGAAGTTCAATTTGAAGCCTTCAGGAGGTAGCACAGCATATGCAATAGGAGCTGCTTGGTAGATATAAACCTCCCATCTGGAAGATAGTGTGAAAGATTAGTCCATCGCCAAGTCAGAGGTAGGAGGTATCCGTGGACACACCTAAGCTTTCCGTTTTTGATTGAGATTCTGATCACTGATGATTTTATCGGCGTGGTCGTAGTCATCCGCATCCCAAGTTTGCTGTGCCGTGTTCATGGTAAGAAGAATTTTGACCGAATAATCGCCATCATTAACCAGTCCCACCATTCCAGTCATGAACCGCTTGAACGTAAGCCGGCTTTTCAATAAATCAATCCGGTCCAATACGATGTAGAATGGTTCTTTAGCATCCATCTCCGCTGGCTCTCCCTGATCATTGTTTGCTTCCTCTAAGCCTTCAATTTGGTTCACTGCCCTACTCTTGGGCGGTTCAACAGCATCGCTCCTTACTGATGCGAGTACTTCCCTCAACAAGGTAAACCAGGCCTGTAACTTTTCCTTCTCCAAGTCATTTTGATCACCGTCTTTGATCAATTGATTTTCGGTCACTAGCGCCTGCCACTGCGCCATCTTTTTTCGGAGCACCTTGGGCTTCCACTCCAGAACCTGGAAAATCAATGAACTCAATATCTCAGAGCCTTTGTATACAGCTAAAGCATCTACGTCTGGGTGGCAGCAGTAAAACGCCACTTTAGCATCCCGAGCTCGAAGAATTTTAGCAACATGTATGGCAGCAGGAGACAGCCATGAATGCGTGTAGGCCTGGCTTGCCCGAGAGTCGCGTGTCGTTGTGCCTCCCAAGATGAGAACAGACGAGCCAGTAACCTGGGTCCAGGTATGGTAGCTCGACAGGGACTGTAGGTAGTCTTGGTCCATCATCTGATACCGTACGGAGCGATAGCTTCTTGAGGAAGACCTGAAGGCACGATTCAGTAATGTGGAGCATTTTGAGATGGTGCTGTGATCGGATGGGTAGCTGAGCTGTCTTTCATGAGCATGCTTTCTGAAATTTCCGAGTAAAGTCATACCATAAGCGTCTCCTTGAATTGATGAAGACGCTGTCCATCTTGGTTTTCTTGCTCGGCTATCTCTTGTCAGCACTCATCATCACTACAAGATATTAGTGCAACCATACCCTGGACTTCCCGACGGAACCTCTCGTACTGCTCGGATAATACATCGTAGGCATTCATCAAAATTTCGTTCTGTCTAGTCAACTTCACGATGTCTCTACTTTGCTTATCGAGTTCCCTGCTTTGCTTCCCAATCTCGTCATGGGACTTTCCCACAGTGATGTAGATCTCTTGGTTCCGCTTATGAAGATTCAGCATTGCGGCGGCAGACACCTTGGCGAGCGTCTGGTGAACTGTTGTAGCGGTTCTCTCGATGCCACGCGATGGTGGCACGCCGATCGCCATCCATAATCGGGCTAGTTGATACGATGTCAGCTGGTTATATGCATTCGAGCTTCAGGTGACGGCCGTACTGGAGAATTTTGTGAAATAGATGATTGTGCTGCGTGCGAAGTCTATAATTTGCTTGTACACTTCCATGACGAGTGTCTTCATGGGAATCGTGGGGTAAATCTTCGTCCAGTCGTCGAGTTCAGGGAATGACTCGCGCACCTCAGACATTAGATCCGCGATCTTGGAGTCGTTCTCGTTCTTGTTAACAACGACCTGGTCTCGATTAGCCGCCTGCAGAATCGCCGCGACCGATAAACTTGCGATAAAGAAAATGGACAACGTCTCGTATGCAGCCTCCCCGTATGGCCCTCCAGCTCCTTTCATCAACGATACGATCCCGGAGTATACCGATAAGAACTCCGCAAAGGCAGTGACAGTTCTTTGCACATATTTTCCGGCCTTCCTTCGTCCCTGTTGTCTTTTGAGTTCGTAACCATATTTGGCCCCATCTGCATGGCTAAAGGCGCCTAGAGCGGCGGTCTTCATGGAGACATATTCCGGGTAGGAATTACTAATCTGACTGTCCAACGCTTCCTTCGTCTTAGGCAGTTCATCTTTGTCGCGACCTTTTAGAACGCCTCGAATTCTGATTTTAAAATCATCTCGGCTCTCGACGACTCTCCTGACCGCTTGGGCTATCTCGCTATGTATCGATCAGAACTGCTCCTGATGCGATTTATCAACCGGACATGCGTCGTACCTATTCTGATCTGGCGCCTCTCCCCGACTGAACCAGTCTTCGATGCTGATCTCAGCATCAACATTCATAGCACGTCTTTGCTGAGCCTTTTCGGGTTGGGAGCCTTCAGCGACATTATCCGCAGCGTCGCATGCCTCCATGTTGGCTAAAGAGACAGAAGTTGAGATCAACTCTGATCTACGTGCACTCTAATCGTTATAAAGGCAGGAACTTTGCCGGTCACTTCGACCTCAGCCTCGTTGATGGAAAGCGAAGACCGAACCCCTGTTCGCGCTTGCACAGCCCACATGAGCGGATTACGAATCTACGCCCTGCATATCATAGAACTGGGTACAAATATTTGCCTTACTATTGTCGTGCTGCCTATTGTTTCAAGCACCGAGCTTGTTGATCTTGGGTATCCCTTTGCATACTAATTTATCATTCGAGAGAGAGTATGTTCGTGACGTATCATATGAGGTTGTCGATCTCGGGTGTTGCGGGGGATTCTGGAGAGTGGCTGGAGGGGAGCGTGCGACTCCTGCAGGTTGTTGGTTACAGCTACACAGCAGCTGTGGTGGTCAGAGCGGGCGGATCCATACGAACTGGCGTGATGGCCCCCAATCTCGAACGAAACATTACTTGCACCCAAACAGGGCTCAGCCTCGCAGGCCGCAGTAATGTTGTTGCGACTTTGTATCCTGCACCTGTGACATTCACATGCTTTCGGCGCTACAAGAGCAATTAAACAGAATGGAGAGGGACGGGGCATGTTTGACAGTGCTCGCAGTTTTGGCGTCGGTTTGGTTGACAAAAACGACGGAGGCTCGTACAGGATTGCGATCGGCCGATGTCGTATATTCTTAGCTTTCATTGGTCTGGCGATAAGCCGGAGCTGAAATAAGTGCCTCGAAGCATATGTGCTGCTTTCGACACCATTGTTCACCGATTATCCAACCAGGGTCTGGTCCACCTTTGCCGTCCCAACCGCCACTTCATGCACAGACGGAAACGAGTAAACCCTTTTCATTCTCTTAGCTAAAAAGCTTGATTTTCACAGATTGCGAATAGATAGAGAGGAATCGTGTCCCTTATTAGGTAGCTGGCAACCCGGTTACATTAGCTATGGGCACCGTCGGTTGCACTTGAGCTAGCCACAACATCAGACTACAGTGTACTCTGTTGCCTAATCGCTTGTCCAAAGAACGCACGTAGCGATTTCAAGCGCTTGATCAATCGGCTTCCGGCTTTTAAGTTTCAGGCCTGTTTGAAGGTTGAAATAGGAAGGTGAGTCAGATGCGCCGCGACACATATATGCGCAGCCAAATCTTTCCTTGTTAGAACCGATAATTGACATCCGTCAGGTCCTGAAATCACTCCACAACATTTAGCCGAGACCAACGCCTATTATCTACGATCGCTCAGCCCTCGTAGCGATTCTAGGATAAACTGGCGGTCTAGAAACACCTGAACTCCTAAGAACACCTACTTAACTCTAGGTTCAGGGCGGTAGAGACCGAACATGGAAGCTGTTACAACATCTAATTCTCAAGAAGCAGCGGTGCGATCGACTTGAAAAGCTACAGGATTACTCTGACGGAAGCAGGCGACGAAAGACGTGGCACTACTTCAACTAAGATATGCCGAGCTCCTTGAGAAGAGGATTGCTCAATTGGAGTCCGCCATAAAAGCCTCTGGGCCTGTCGCTTCGGCCGAGGACAACAAATTAGCTGAAGGTGTTTCTAAAGAAACCAAAGCAGACGAGAAAACCTCCGAGGCTCCGGTATGTATACTCCAGACGGATTACTACATGATCATGCCCTTATACCAAATAATTGATCAATTTTAAGGACAAGTCGTCGGATAAAAACCAATCGAAGAAGCGCAAAAGATACAGAAATGTCCTCAGAAAGTTTAACAAAGAGAAGGGTGTCCATGAGGATACCGAAGTTGGGGGTTTAGAAAAGAAGAAAAACGATGATAATAAGGTGGCATTCACATTCCGCAAGAATGCGCCAGTTGAAGGTGAAAAGGCCGGTGATGATACCTACAGCGAGATTGACGTCGAGACTGCTGGGCTCAGAGGTCTCCTCAGGGACTGTGTTGGTGCCGACTATCCAGGACAGAATTTCGAAGGAGATCCGGTCAACATCGCAAGTCCATATGCTCCTTTGGTGAGTAACTCCACAAACGAAGCTATTAGGCTCAGAACTAGAGCACTAATCCTTTAAAGATCCACAACTGGGAAGCTCTGGAAAAGGCAACCGAAGCGCACGATGGCGATAGCGACGAGAGAAAACAAGCGCGAGAGGATCTCAAGACTCTCATGGCGTGCGTCGAGACAGCACCAGATCTAGAAAAGTACTTCAAGACGCGCGAATCCAACCTTCGTGCCAATATCACGACATATGAGTTCATGTGGACGTGTTTTTCACCTGGTACAAAGATCGTTGCAAAGCTGTTTCTCGACGAAGTGCAGATCTTGCAAGTAAGTCGCGCGCCCATCCCACGCGCTAAACCTCTTCAAAAACAACTCTCAGTCCTAGCTTGGTGCTGGGATTGGGATGGAACCAAGTTAGTGAAAGTCTACTTCTGGGTCAAAATCGAACAATTCTGGGGAACGAAGGCAATCAATGAGTTACCATGTTATCCATTGGACGCACATGCTGGAAAGGATGAGTTATGCAAAAAGCTCATCGCACGAGGAGGAAGGTACGACGAAGTTATCCGAGGACAATCTGGCGCAAAACAGATGTACGGGTACAAAGGAGTTGCTTTGTCAGAGAGACGAAGCGTAATCAGGAAGCCGGATGAGGTATGAGTCAGTGGTTAACTCTATGATGAAGCTGCTAACTCGAATCGATACAAGGATAAGGATGACTCGTCAAACGACACTGATTCAAAATCTGCTCTGAGCAATCGCCGGAAGACTGTGCTAGTATGCATGCAAATGGACTCGCTTAATATTGTCTGATTCGCTACAGGTATCAGGCGCATTCATCGTCGACCATGGTGCATTTCTGCAATATGGTTCGTTTCTTCTTCTTCTTCTTCATCTCCTCCTCCTTAATCAGACCTTAATTGACCTATACAGGTAATCAATCTCATGTTCTTGGTGAAAAGGAGCCTAGCTGGACAGGCGAACTAGACAAGACCTCCTCCACGTCTGTGGCACCTGGCGACCCTACCGTGGGGCCAAGCCCAGACGAATTACTCCTCTACCCTCCTCGATTCCTCGGTTACTCTACAGAAGAGAAGATCTGGGGGCAGTTTGCTGTTGAATTGACAATGGAGCCACCTAAGAAAAATCCATCACTTTTTGAAGATGTGCAACTGGATCAGACGTACAAAGTTATGATTCAAGCCCTGGTAGAACAACATGGCGATCTAGACGACGAAGATGGTAAACCAGTCGGAGTGAAGGACATTGTAGATAACAAAGGCAAGGGCCTTGTTCTGTTGCTGCATGGTAAGTGACAATTCGAGACTAAACGAGTATAGAGCTGATCTCCTCAGGTCCTCCAGGTGTGGGAAAGACTGTTAGTTCCCCTAGAATTGCAGGGCATCACTTACTGACATACGAACAGCTTACAGCTGAAACTATTGCAAAAGCGACCGGAAAACCACTCTTTGTCGTCAGCGTGGCAGAAATAGGGCTTGACGCCTCTAAAGCCGAACGTAACCTGGAACAGATGTTCTACCTTGCTGGGAAGTGGGAAGCGGTACTATTAGTGTACGTTCCGAATTTTCCTATGAGCCTGCGGAATACTGACCTCAATATGGTAGTGACGAAGCAGATGTTTTTCTTGAGGCCAGAACAAGCAACTCTGACCCAAACAGAAATGCTTTGGTATCTGGTAAGTCCATCTATAGCAGTACAACAAGTTTCCAACAGCTCACATGTTGTCTAAGTTCTTCTGAGGGTACTCGAATACTACGAGGGTATAATGATTCTTACTACTAACCGTATCACCTCTCTCGATATTGCTGTGCAGTCGCGTATCCACCTTGCCATTCGGTACGACGATCTGGACAAGAAGCAGCGGATCAATGTCTTCAATATGTTTCTTGACCAACTGCATCCGGACAATATCAGTAACTTAGAAAGTATCAAGGAATATGTTGCGGAGTGGAATGAGGACAACAAGCTCAATGGTCGGCAGATCCGCAATGTAGTCAGCGCGGCGCTGTCACTTGCAAAGAGTCGTGCTAAGGGACAAAAGGACGCAGCGGTGACTCGAGATGATCTAAAGAGGGTCTTGAGGATCACCAAGGATTTTGAAAAGCAATTGGAGACCAGTACGATGGAGGCGAGGAGGGAAAACGAAGTAAAGCGTGTTCGTGACTAGGCGCCCCGGGTGCCCCTCTCAAACCTCATGAGCAACCTCATACGTCTTCTTTTTGACCTCGGTTCTGATTCCTCATTGTCTACCCAGAAACTACATGCGCCCCATGATAACTCTCAATGCGACCTTTGATGGATTCTACTTCACGATTCTTATTAGCAACTCAAGTACTGTAGCAAAAATAGAGAATGTTGAACAATCCTGTGGTATTTACGAAATAGAGTAGTAGTTCGGGATGTACTTGAATATTGCCAAGTGGCCCTGGTGAAGTGAAGGGCTCACACAAGTGATGAGTGCGTCCGTGACGGTGCCGTCATATTTTACGCCGACCATCATGAAGACGATGGGATACACTAAAATCGACTCCACAGTGGATAATGGTATCTGTCTACACCATTAATGCTGCATTGCAAATGAATATTCCTGGTCACCGGTTATGTTGTAAGACCCTAGACGACACCCCACAGGCCTCTTCAGCCTCGGCATTATGATCTGTTTGTTTCGCTTTGTGAAAGCCGTGATAGGGAAGTCCGCCGTGACTTGTTTTCCAGCTGCCAGCTTAGGCTCAACTTAACGAGCAGGGGGGTCCCGGTTCCAGGCCAGGAGTAGTCATACTGCAATCATGTAGGTGAACAGCTTTGTGTATTTAGTGTTTGTAACTGGGAATTACCTCTAGCCTAGTGAGACTTCGCTACAGCATTTCGTAATTGTCATCATATTGCCGGTACGATGTAAACCCAGGGCATTTCCCGCAATTTGCAGGTATCTTACCATTTCCCTCGCTCTAAGCCATGATACCGCCATCAATAATTTGACTACGCACCACGAAGTCAGCCTATACACATAGCAGAATGTAAGGAGCACAACTAACACCGTGCCCGTAATATACTGACTCGCATCACACAACAGCCACGCAATCAGCGCAGCGACCTCTTCCGCCCTCCCCTTCCTTGGAATCTGGATCTTGTAGTCCCCCTCGCCCCCTCTTATCCTGACGCTCTCGCGATGCATATCCGTGTCGATGATACCCCTATTTGCACATGATCAGTTCCAGGGTTGCCCGCCCATCTACGCATACGCGGAGAATGAGATGAAAATAATAAAAGAGAGACAGCTCACGGCGCAATGCAATTCACTCGTATCTGGCGATCACCGACCTCCTTGGCCGCCGTCTTCGTCAGCCCAATCACGCCATGCTTTGCAACGGTGTACGCTGCATTCCTGGGAAATCCGCCCAGACCCGCGATGCTGGATGCGTTGATGATACTGCCTTTGAGATTCATGTGCGGGATCTGAGCACGCATGCAGTACATGACGCCCGTGATATTGACCTAGGTGCACGCGAGGCAATTAGCTGAACGAATCTCGGCCAGAAAGGGAGATAACTAAGACAGAAGACATGAAAAGACAAAATAAGATGAGAAGAGAAGATGAACCAGGTACAAGTCACATACTTACATCCAGCACAAAAGCCCAATCCCCATCACTCAACTCCTCAACCCTCTCCACATTAATCCCCTTCGGAATCACGCCCGCCAGATTCGCCGCCCCGTCCAACTTGCCAAACCTCCCCACCACATCTTCGACCCACGTATCCACCTCTTCTCTTTTCCGCACATCGACTCTCGTTGCGAGAATCTCGCCGTCGCCTTCGTCGCACATGCTGCTTAGCTCCTTGCGCGCGTTTTCGAGGTTCGATTCGTTGACGTCTGCGATGGCGACTTTTGCGCCTTGGGAGATGAGCAGCGAGGCTGTGGCGTACCCGATGCCTGCGGCGCCGCCGGTGATTGCGATTACCTTTCCACGGAGGTTGAAGAGGGGGGGAGTCATAGTGTAATGGATGGAAGCTGGGGTGTCGGCGATTGGGGTCCCGTTTATGGACATGTTGATTGGTGTACCAACGAGGTAGGATCTAGATGGTAGGAGTCGAATCTCGGTGAGCGAGTTGCGGATCTGGATATTGTGACGTGGGTAGACGGTGTTGGTGGGGAGATGGAGGGTGCGTCAAGGGACGGATGATTGATGCGTGGATCGCACGCGGATTTGGATAGACGGGATTGATGAGCTTTCTTCTAATACTAGAACCGCAGGATCCGGAAGTGTTTTGGCTGTATACAAGCAAGCGCAGTAAGACCCCGCGTGTACCCCACACGTTGTACTCCAGAATGCTAGCCTCAGTGTATATTATAACGCAACATGCAAGTGAATTTTCCTGGTTCGAATTCGTTGATAGAAGCACTTTACGGCATCAGCAGAGGCTTCCGCTGTAAACGGTGATACCAGAGGCACTAAGGGCGAAGTGATGCTTTGATACCAATACCTACATGTCCTACCAACAGCGAAGATAATCATTCAAGGACCACATGCCAACAGTTCTAGAGTTACCAAAGCAGACCTACACTTAATGATTAATCTAAACCACACCTCGCACCTCAATGCTCACCACAAACCCCATGTGCCGTAGCTGAAATCCGTCAAGTCGCTCCTGCGAGCGCTCTAAAGTGTATTTCTTATCCGTGATTATCCTCCTAACAAAAATCCGACATGAGCCTGAGTACAAAAAGCAGCAATAAAAAGGCGACTCTCCTAGTGACCAGCACGAAAAAAAGCGTAAAATTGCGTCGACTTTGCATACCTACATTCAACCCTCCATAACCTACCTCCACAAGCCACTTCCCCCGCACACATCACCCATACCGCGCTACCTATCACGAACCAAACATCTCAAATCGTACACACCGACCGCCCACTGCCCTACCTCCCCCTCATCTCCCCGTCCATTCCTTCTCGATAGACCCCACAGAGAAAATACACGATAACACGCCAATCCGTCCCCAGCAATACTATCAACAACCGCATCCCTCCCACATAACCAACACGCCAGCCATTTGTTGTAGAACAGACGAGCATGATCCGCTCGGCAAGCTTTCCTCGAGCCTTTTCGAACGTGGAAACGAGACGACAACGTTACCATCCGTTCAATACACACCTATACGTATATTCTAGGAGAGAAGGAAGGAAGAAAAAATTTTCATTCACACTGTTCGCCAGGATATATTGATCTACCTGGCGCTGTATCGACATGTCCTTCCTCCCTCTTCCTGACTGGATTGGTGAGGTTTACTAGCCAGGCTGGGTTTAGTTGGAGATGGAGTGATGATATACGTTGAAATTGAAATGGGGATATACTCGAAGCAACGACGTCCTAGTCTTCTAACTTATTCAAAGGGTAGAAGTTGAGCGGAAGACAAGCAACAGGATGAGAGCGCGGCCGTGATAAGATGGACGGCTTTAGGTGTCGGTGTATATCAGGTATACGTGACAGATGCACAGAGAGGACCTTCATCAGAGCACCGTATGAAGCACGGAAACCAAGGATAGACAGTTACCTATCCTCGGCCCCGAGCGAGTTATTATTTATTCCACGTACCACCGCGTGCAAACCACCACGAGCGAAGCAACAAGCTGAACACCTAGCGAACTTCCACTCCACTCCACTCACACCCAGCACTCCACCCTTCTCCGTACCTCACCAACACAAACACCAAATCCAGCCCACCCATCTCAATCAACACCACCCACCCACCCATCCTCACACACAGACAGACACCAAACGAACAACACAACACAACACAACACACCATCACCAACCCGCACCTTCCGCCCCTCCCAGCCAGCGACTCCCACCACTCCACCGCACTCTTCTCCACGACACTTATACACCCCAACCCACACGGCGCCACGATTCCCGGACCCAGTCCCCTACTTTAGCGCACCGCCGCGCAGACACACACAAGAGCGTGCTAGCAAGGACGGCTCTTGCGCTAGGCTAGCGGATGCCGTGATCAGCGCGATGCAGAGATCGCAGGCGGAGGGGGAGGAAGAAGGGGGCCCTAAAGGCGTTGGTGTCTCGCGCTGTTCGTCGGCTTAGGGTTCGTTTCCTGCCGGGACGAACGTCGCCGTGGGAGTAAGGTAAGCGTGGTGTGGGGAGCGTCAGCTTGGTTGGTGCGGTGGCATGTGACTAGGGAAAATTGTGGGAGGGATGGAGGTCTGGCGTTGTGTGGGACTGTGGAGGGGTGCTGTTCACATGGGCTGGACGTTTCGGTGCGGAAATCGAGTCGTGGGCGTCGGAGGGGGTCCGGCTGGGGATGGGAGTTGCGTTGCGCCGTTGTTGAGGCTCGTTCACCATGGAGTGGAGTGCATGCTAGTGGGGTGAAGGTTAACGTTTGCTAGGATTATGAAGGTCAAGCTTTCCTAGGGTTCAAGCAATGTTGATAGTTTGGTCGGGGGAGTTGGTACGCTTGCTTGATGGAAGCGGTTTCTGTAGGTATGTGCTGGGCATCTGGAGATGCTAGTGATGACTGTTTAGTAAGATTGTAAAGGGAAGTGGTTTTGATTGTTTTTGGAAGTTGAGGTAAGACGTCATTTGAAGGCACCGAGCAAGGGAATGGGCACGTCGACTGGACAGTCGTGCGTAAGGCTGCGTATGTGTGCTTTGAGGGATTAACAGCCTACGAGTTGCTTGCTCGTTGACCTGACACATGATGCAAATTTATGCTTCCTTAGCCGTCTGAGACAAGGTGGGCTTCGTTAATACCCTTGCGCTGGCGACAGGGAAGCCTTCCTCGTTGTTGGGCAGCCATGGAACGTCAACACCTTCGGGCAGCCGACAAGGGGCTGCGGTGCTCCGTTTTCTTCTTGTGCCAGCAGCTTTAGCCAGAGATGACTATTGGTGTGCTACGAGGAGTCGTAAAGAGGTTTGTATGCAATCGCTCCACAACAGGCATGTGCGGTAAGATTTACCTACCAGATCCGGCACACCCTTGGAACCTGTCGTGTCAGAAGCAAGAATTATTTTGACAGAGTCTTTTGATATGGTGACCTGGGAGACGTGATGTGTCGTCGTGTGGTAGGATCGATGTTGACCTCAAGCGTGACCATGACTGTAAAGCTCCAAGACATAGTTGGAAAGCGGTGTGTTGCCTGCAGGGTCTTACGGGACGGGACTTAACCGGTTGTAATCCTGTGGCTTACAATGTGGCGTACGCGAAGGTTTATAGTTCAGAGGAACATGTTGGTGTACGTATCTTTGTACTGGCCGGCCATGTCAGGGTACAAGAGCTCACACTCCGGTAACTCGTTCCTGAATCCGTCACGCGGCCTCGGTGACGAGTCTGTCACAGTGACTCGATGACTGGTGCAAGTGTGATTGAGCTCGTTGGGCAGTGTTTCAAGAAAGTCAGCGAAGTGCCGGCGTCGCTCTTGATCTTGAAACGGCGTCGACGGGGGGCAAATCAGACAGCCGGCCGGGCTTACACGAGGACAAGACGTGTGGCCCGAGATGGACGACTGCGCCAGAGACCGGGCTACCGTCGGCTGGTCAGGCTCGGCTAGGGCAGAAGACGTGATGATGGCAACGACCCTGGATGGAACCACGTGGCCTGGGGGCAGAAGTTCGCGACGGAGGGACGAGGGAGGCCCTCGAGGAGTCGGCTGCGGAGTGATTGGCGGGTGCCGGCGGATCGGGCAGCACCGATAAGGACGAGAGGGCGGCGACAAAAGCAAGGCCGGGCGCAGGCGTGGTGATGCACGTGCTCGCCAACGGGGACGGCACTTGAGGGTACGGGAGCGGTGGCATGGTTCCTTTTGCCCAGTGGCCGGAAGAAGGCGGGTGGGCTCGGCATGCCGAGCGAGGGCAGCGGCGGTGATTGGCAGTGCGAAGGCTGACCAGGCGTTGCTGTTGTGTGGGAGCGCAAGGGTGGGCGTGGGCAACGGTGGTGAAGCGTGAACGGGCGTTCGACGGCTTGGACGAGCAGCTGGGGTGCTCCGGCCCACAACGCGGCCAGGCGAGGGAGCCCGCGATTCGCAGCCTGGTGCTTGGGCGCCGGCGGGCCGGGTTTCTGCGTGCTCACAGGCCGCGTCCAGCGTCGTGGAGTGGTGAAGGGAGCGCTAGGCCAGCATGTGCGGTGTGCGGGCGGGCCCAGCTCCGGCGGGCGTGCGTCGCGGTATAGCCTGAAAGCCTCAAGACTGTCGCGACGTTGCGATGCTCCCCACGCCCATGGCAGCAGCAGCAGGCCGATGTCGTCGCTGTCGTCGCGGGAGGCGTCGAGGCGAGGCCGCGGCGTGCGTGCGGGCGTGGGCGCGGGCGCGGGCTATAGCGGGCGTGGTATAGCAATCAGCACCAGCCCAGGCCGGCTGCAATCGAGCAAATCACCTCGCAAACCCAGTGGGCGGAACTGTGCAACGTTCGGTGGTACTCGCACAATCAAAGCGCTCCATCTGCGCGCGGCGGCCCCCCGTCCGGTCAAGCCCTCGACCGCGTTATCAACTACCTCCTCTCCGCGCCCCGTGCTGCCCGCCCACACTGCCTCCCTCCACACCCACGCCCGCACCGCCCTCACGCCCACCCGCACCACACCACCCACCACCCACCACCCCGACCGCCGCCTCTGCTGTGCGCTGCTGCACGCTGCACCCTGTCGCCGCCTGCCCTGTCGCCTGCCCTGCCGCCTGCCCGCCGCCCATTGGCCGCCGCCCCGTGATCCGAGCGCGCCTCGAGTCCCAGAGGCCCCCTCCCGCGCCTCGCATCATTGGCCTCGCAGCGAGCAGCCCTCGCTCTCTCGCCCTCTGTCCCCAATCTCGACTCTGCAGCGCCGCTGCATGCGCTCTGCTCGACCTGCCGCGACCTGCTAGCGCCCGCCGCCCTCGACGCCTATATCTGTCTACCGCGCCTGTGCTGCTGCTGAGCCCGTTTCCCGTCACCCACCGCTCTGCTGCGACGTCCCAGCCCGGCGAGAGCTCGCGCCTCGCACGCACCGCAGCCCAAGGCTCCCACCCTCCTTCGCGGCCCGCTGCATCCAATTCCTCGCACCGCCGCACGCCGCCGCCAACGTTGCCTTTTTTTCTTTTTTTTTTTCGCCGCGCCCATCTTGCGTGCCGCTGCCGTGCGCGCCAATCGCCCGACTGCGCGTGCGCCTGCCCTGCCCAGTTGGCGCCCGCCAAAAAGCGATCCCGGCATTGCGACGTTTCGAAGCTGTTTTACCCCCAGAAGAGCCCGAGCAGCCCGCGACTGACATCTGCCCCGGGCCGGAACCCTCTGCTTCTGGCCTCCGCCTCTGCGACTTTGCATTTGCTCGCTTGCGACACGCCTCGACCGCCACGACCCCTCCGCTTTGTCTCGCTCTCCCTCGGCCTGCGCGATACCCTCCAGACAAAGAGAAGCATGGCCGGTGGGCCGAGTCCGAGCAGTACAAGTCCCTCGAACCTTTCCAACAGCCCGTTCCTGCACGGCTCGCTGAGCAGCTCCACCTCGTCCTCGCCGCCGAAGCAGCTGTTCCCGTCCCAGAACACCATGACTGCAGACGTCTTCTCTCCGTCGCATGCCTACAGCATGCCCGCGCCCATAGGCAAGAGGCGGGACCTGGACAAAAATGAGTTGCTTTCCTTCAGCGAGGCTGAGACCAGCCCCGAGCCCAAGGGTGCCCACACCATCTTCCTGCGCAAGCTCCCCAGCAACAGCGACCGCGACTCGGTGCGCAACATTTTGCTTTTCGCAAAGGACCTGATAGACTGCGAGCTGGTTTCGATACCAAAGTCGCCCGAGGACATGGGCTTCGTCTCGGCCGTTGCGCACTTTCGCACTCTGGAAAGCGCGAAGGAGGCGCGCGACCTTCTCAACGGGAAGCGCAACGCGTCCAACGATGCGACAATGATCGTCGAGATGCTGCACGACACGCTGCCAGGAGCCATCGGTTCTCGGCGCAACACGGTGGACAGCACAGCCATGCGACAGGGATCCATCTCCACCACGAATGGGATCGCCGGAGCCACGGCGAATGGCCGTCAATCTTCGCGATACAACGGAACCTTCCAGAGCTTGGAGAAGATGTCCCCACCAAACGGCACTCCGGGCCTTGGCAACGGAGAATTTCCCGTCTCGAATCTTTTCTCGCCGACATCACCGGTCAATACCTCGTTCCCGCATCGCATTGCCAATGTCGGCAAAAACACAATCAACGACGAGGCTGACGACGATGACGGTCTTCTCAATGAATCCATCGGGTACGGCACGGGCCCTGTGCAAAACGCTTTGCCGCGCAGGACCACCAACCCAGCCTCAGGCATGCCAATCACCAGAGGATTTGCGTCGTTGTCCCTGAACACCAACAGTGTCAACGGCATGAGCCCGCCCCCTATGCCCAGCTATGCATCGCCCCGTTCCGCGGCTACAATGCAGTCACCCGGCGCAGCCTTGTCGGCAATGTCACCCCATTCTTCCATCTCCTCTGCCATTGGTAACCTCGGACCGAATGCCAGCTACCAGCAATTCCAGCAGCATTACAACCGCCCCACCTATCCTCCAGTCAATCCTGCGGATCAGAACCCGCCTTGCAACACTTTGTACGTCGGCAATCTACCCGTCGATACCTCCGAGGACGAGCTCAAGGCCTTGTTTTCTAAGCAACGAGGGTACAAGCGCCTCTGCTTCCGGACCAAGCAGAATGGTCCTATGTGTTTCGTTGAGTTTGAAGATGTCTCGTTTGCGACCAAGGCGTTAAACGAGCTCTATGGCCATCCATTACACAACAGTGTAAAGGGCGGCATTCGCCTGAGCTTCTCAAAGAACCCCTTGGGTGTCCGCACTGGCCAGGCCTCTACAATGGGACCTGCATCCGCTATTACGCCGACCACGCCCTTGCCCGGCTTTGGAGGAAACGTGGCCGCCCCTCCAGGTTTCTCCACCGCCACGGGACCTCCACCCGGACTTGCCGCTCCTCCAGGACTTTCCCCTCCAAGCCACTCGAACGGCTCTTCTGGATTCGGCATGTATTCCAACGGCGGGTTCGGAATGGGCCACAACGACATGACGAGCCCTATTCGCACCCAGCCCATGGCTACGCCTCTTGCTGCCAACGGCCCTGGCAATGGCTTCGGCGGTATGGGTGGAAACTATTCCGCCTATATGATGGGGCGTTGAGGTTTGAGATTTCGAGTCGATACGCTGCCATGATTGATGAAGGTGTTGTTGGGGAGCATTGATTACAGCATGCGTCTGACTTTTGGTTCTTTATTGCTGCGTTATATCCTGTCACTTCTGTCATTGCGCGGTGTTGTGTTGGTTCTGGCTTCATTTCTCATTTTCAGCAAGGGCATGGGTACCGGCGTGGAAATCATTCATGGCCGAAGCGTCTGTCGGGTGTGGGCTACATTTAAGGCATACAGCGATGATTCCCCCTTGCGCGTTGAATTGATATAGGTTTAGTTGGGAGCGGGCGTTAGGAGTACACTTACGTTGATGCACATGGGCCACGCATCCATTGTTACTCCTGCTGGACAGATCAGGAACCCGGGAAAGCAAGTTGCATCCTCGGTCTAGACGATGACGATGACGAAGACGACGACGCCTCGCTTGGACCGAGGCTGGCATCTGATTCACGTCACTCAGTTGTGGACCCGAAGCCAGGTACGGCTATCTCGACTGTTTCTTGCGACGGAGTACATCATTCATCGACTTTGCGAACAAACATGGTACGGCGCTATTACACACGGAAGCATGGCTGGACTACACTTGGGTCGAGCAGACAATTCTTTGCACTTAGGGTTCATTTTCTTTGCATGGTGGCTATTGTTGTTGGGATACCTGAGCCACAAGTGTCTTTTGTTGCGGGGGTTTCATATACTTTGGGGGGTTTTTGCTACGATGCACTTATTTTCGTTTCGCGCTCTTGCACTTGCCGGCGGACGATATCCTGTCTTTACAGCATCTTGGGCTTCTTCTAGCATTTACTCGGAATGTTCCATTTGTGTTTTGGTATCTGCGCTTTGCTTTGCACTCTCTGGGGCATGGTGCTTAGAGGTTCACAGAGCCTAATAAAAGTGTGTCATGGGTAATCAGAGTACGATACTTGATCCGTATGATATATGCGTAATACTCCTGGTATGGGGAAATGATCAGAGCTTCGTCTCGAAAGGCTTGTAAATTTGATACATGTACAGGACAAACATTGGTGTGTGGTGGCACCAGGGGACCTGAACGAAGAATCGCTGACGCGGAGTGACGACGACCTGCAGCAATGTCACCGTTCCTGAAGCTAAGGTATAAGATATGCAGATCCTCGCCTGGGCACTCTATTCTAGAAGCAGGAACAGGCGAGATCTCACGATGTTCTCGAAGCCATGGCATGTCTCGCGTTGATTGGGCGAGTGTTCGATCACGTGCCGTCGCAGCTGCGCCTTCCAAAACGGCTTAGCGCAGGTCAAAGAGGTCGACAATTTTCGAAGCTGCAACCGGGAGCTCTAGCCATCACCACACTGCATCACCACGCTCCCTTCGCGTTTCCACTTACATTTGTTGTAATAATTTGAGAAATGCGGTAGTATAGCTGCCATTGAAACATGCCTCCACGACTGCGCTCCCCCAATTTCGCTTCCTCCGTCTCCTCCTGTCCCTCAGTCCGCCCTCAGTCTATCGCGCAACCAGCCCGAACCACACGCGACTTCTCGCAATCATCATGTCGACAGGTAACACAGCGACGGCGGAAGTTCTACGAGTGGCTTAATGGTCCCGGCCGAGCGTTAAAACAGCCCCTGCCCAAATCTACGAATTACCTCGGAGCATACGATAGGTATGGCAACTTGGTTCGAGCTGGCGCCGTCCCAGAGAAGACGCCAGAAAAGACCAAAGAAGCTGAAGCGAAGGCGACAGCTGGGCTTGAGAAGGGAGAAGACGGAGAGGCTGTGACGGCCATCGAAGGCCAAGAGTCGCTAGATGAGCTAGATGCTGCAGCTCGCCAGCATGGCAAAGAGGAGCAAGCAGAGAAGAAGGGCGACGAAGACAAATTACCACCGGAAACGATGGAAGATCTGCGACCATTTCCACTGAACAAGTTCTTCCGGAGTCAGCCTGTATTAAGTGAGGATCTCCGGGAGGCTATATACCAATTCGTGGTGAAGGAGGGGAAGACAGTGTCGCTTGCGAGTATCACTTTCGGCGTGAGCAACGAGCGTGTTGGCGCCGTTGTTCGATTAAAGCAAATGGAGAAGCAATGGGTTGCTCAGGTATGTGCTCAATTTTCTCTTCCAATATGCCTATCCCTATATGATGAGCTTTACAACATTCGATTAGTCTTTAAGACACCCACATGGTTACACAACAACTCTATGTATAATCTGACACTGGCTATTACTTTTTCGCGTTCAAAAGTTATTTCAGTTGGCATCAGCTAATGATCTGCTTCCTAGGGCAAAACCCTCGCAATGCCGTACTCCAAAGCTGTGCTTGACATGCTTCCTACCACGCCTTACATCGATACGTCACTTCCAAAGAACTCTGGCAAGCGTCCTGTCGTGCACGAGCCAATCAATGACCTGATTGTCCATCCCGCAACCCGCCAGCAACTTTTTGTTCCTGTCGCTGAATCGCGGCAATTTACACGTGAGGATGCCGGAAAAGCTTTCGACAACAACCTCCTTCCTGCCGACGAACGCATTCCCCATCCGGAGCTTGTGAAAGTAGTACGCGATGAGGTGGCCGGGTATTCCAACGAAGAGCGCAGAGCTCTCGCAGAGAAGCGCTATGTAGAGACCATGGAGAAGAAGAAGAGGGCGGAAGAAGCCAGAAGGAAGCAAGAGTTGGAGACTAAGAAGACCGTTCCACAGCGGAGATGGGACTTCGTGTTCCAGGATGTCAGCGTGGAGGACGCGGGCAGGAATGGAAGAGACTCAAAGGGCGTTGGCTGGAGGTATGGTCTACCCCACCAAGACAGGAAGAAGGGACAGGTCAAGATCCCAACCAAGGTGGAAGCATAAGCGAGCGATTGTACGATATATTGTATCACTGTGTATATGGACTTGTAGCATAGCAGCGGGTACATTGGGCATGGGGTAGACGCTCGGATAGGAGCCTGTATCTATACCCCTTTTTGTGTGCATCTTCTTTGGTTCTTGGTCGCAGGCCCGCTCCGATGTCGTCGGTTTTGCATATTGCGCACGAGGGTGTTTGTACCACAAACGTGCCGAATCCTAGCGAAGCCGCAGCTGTTGTTGAACCAGTCATTCATCCAATCCTGTCACTTTCATCATCACCGGTATTGCACCTTCTGACCACCCCTCTTTTCCAGCTTGGCCTGCCTCTTGCTCGGTGCCCCCGGCTGCGGCACGCCTGCAGCATCCTGATAACCACCTCTCATCCCAGTATACGTCGTCCACGCCAGATAGACACTGTATAATGGGATGATGCCCCAGAAGATCCAAGCCGAATCGCCGAGGAAGGTGACCAGCAAGAGGACACCATATGTCCAGTAGGTGACGTCCCACATGTACTCGGTTAGACCTTTGGCCTCCAGATCCTCCCCCGCACGCTTGATGGAGCCATCGGCAGCATTGACGGGACGTGACTGGCGCTCGAAGACGAAGTTGATGAAGAGCTGAGGGGAGGCGAACAGCAGGTAGAGAACGAGAGACTTGCGGGTGAAGCTGGAGCGGAAGAGCAGGGCGCGGAAGAGCCAGAACAAGAGGTGGGTGATGAGGGTTACGACGAGGGTCTGGTTCAGGCGGCGCGTGTTGGCTGCGGCCAGCGTCTTGACTGCTTTCTGCAATGCTTCAGTACTTTGGCCTGGACGTAAAAGAAGGGGTGCCTCACCTGCGCCATGGCGAATTGTGGATGTTCGGTCAGGCGCACATTGGAAATGCAAACGGCGGACGTCAGTGGACTGGTCTGCTCGATGTGGTTGGCTCCGGCGGCAAGCGAATGGCGGGTGGTCCCTGCCACCTCAAGTTCACAACAACAGGCACGCTCGAGCTCTGCCCACCGAGCTACACACTCCCTCCACGCATCTTCCGCCGAAACCCTTACTAACGCACTCGAGCGCAGGTAACCGCACGCGCTATCATGTGCTAAGCTGCCTGTACCTGTGCCCTGCGCCAGCCAGCTGCCAGTTTACCTCGCCGGAAGCGTTCACCTAGCAACGCTAACCACCGCGACTACGACCCTTCACCTACCTCTGAATACCGTGGTCCCGTTGCCTACATAACATGAAGACGCCGCCTCCGTAGTTTGTTTATACGCAGCAACCAACGTTAACCAACGCGACCCGACGCGCCGAGGACCGCGACGAGAACAGAGCCATGTCGCCGCCCGCGGGCGTAAATGCCCAGCTGAGGCATCTCGTCCACTACCACCTCGACAATGGGTTTTACGAGAACGCGCTGTTCTTCGCCAGCCGCCTCCATGGCCAAGAACCGCGCAATGGAGACGCTACACACCTGCTGGCTCTCTGCAACCTCCGTCTGGGTCGATACAAAACCGCTTTCGATTATGCTAAACCAAAGGGACACCAGCCACAGCACCTGGGTTGCGCTTACGTGTTTGCGCAGGCATGCTTGGGGCTCGAGCGCTTCGATGCTGGAGCTCAAGCTTTGGAGAAGTCGCGCGGACTATGGGCAGGTCGAAACCACTGGAGTAAGCACACATTGGCACGGCGCTTAGGCGGGGTTGATACTGACATGTCTTGCAGACAAGCACTCGGACACTTCGAGACGGCATGTACCAGACGCGGCCGCCTGCTACTGCTTGCTGGGAAAACTGTACGGCGCGCACGGCGACACAAAGAAAGCTATAGAATACTACGTGGAATCGCTGAAGCTGAATCCCTTCATGTGGGACGCATTTACCGGCCTGTGTGACATTGGCGCTGTTGTGCGGCCTCAGAACATTTTCAAGATCACTCCAGACATGCTGGCTTCGATCTCTCACTCTGCCATGAACGGGCATGGCCCCGTATCGTTAGGATCGCACGATAGCTTTGACGCAAAGAACCCTTTCGTTTCCACCCCGGATATCGACCCTTTCAATACCTCGGTGCGACCAAACGGCGAGGCTAATGGCCTGAACTTGGGAGGTTCAAGTCTGCTGTCTAAGCTCAACGGAAGCATGCCACCCACTGCCTCGGCGTTCCACGACGCAGAAACGCCTACTTTCAACGGCCACGGCATTCATGACGAAGATGTCATGATGGGTGACGGTGGCGGGCCCGTTATGAATGAGTTTATGAATGAACGGCAGGCACTAGATGTACCACCACGCGCACCAACCCGGAAAACCAGGATGCAGAACCTCAACGCTCAAGAGGACCCGCCGCGGATGCGACCGATAACTACTAGGAGCCGGTTAAAACCAGCATCTGAGACGAATGAGAGAACGGAAATACCACAACCCCAGTGGCAAAATGGGCACAAGCGGACCGTGTCAGGACACTCTACGCATCACCCTGCCCCAACTAATGCACCATCAGCAGCAGATCCATCAGCAGCCCCGCCTCGGCGAAGTACTAGGCTACAAAGCGTCCAGAGTGGTGCTCAGAATATGCTCAGTGGAATTCGCTCGTTGAGCAGCAGGAATGCGACTGCAACGAGCAGAGATCCAGAGATGAAGGATCGCAGAGAGCTTCGGAAAGTAAGGGCAACCGGTACCAAAGGCAAGACGAGCTCTGTCGGAAACGTTGGCCGAGTTGTTAGTGGGAACCGGAAAATGATGGTAGATGTGGCAGAAGTCACAAAGCCTGATTCAAGGCCATCCAGCATGGTTTCGACGGCCCCGCCACCGAAAATGGCTATTCCGTCCGATGCATCTCGAGAGCAAGAGGCTCTGAATTGGCTCCTGGATCTTCTCCTGAGGATAGGATCAGGTTACAGATACCTAAGCCGCTTTGAGTGCGCAAAAGCCATAGACGCGTTCAACTCTATATCGACGCACCAACGTGAGACACCGTGGGTACTTGCACAAATCGGCAAGGCTTATTCCGAGCGGTCAATGTGGGCAGAAGCCGAGAAGGTGTTTCTCCGCGTACGAGACCGTGCACCTTCTTACATCGAGGACATGGATATCTTCTCAACGGTGCTATGGCAACAAAACAAGGAGACCGATCTAGCTTACCTTGCCCACACTCTAAACGAGCAGGACCGATTAGCGCCGCAGACGTGGGTTGCTCTCGGGAATGCGTTCTCGCTGCAACGTGAGCATGACCAGGCAATCAAATGCTTCACTCGGGCCACTCAGCTCGATCCGAAGTTTGCATATGCGTTCACGCTGCAGGGACATGAGCACATCTCTAATGAAGAGTTCGATAAAGCCAGCTATGCGTACAGATGCGCGATTAACGCAAACAGCAGGCATTACAATGGTTGGTATGGGTTGGGGAGGGTGTACGAGATGCAGCACAAGTTCGACGTGGCCGAGAAGCATTACAGGGCAGCCTTTTCGATCAATCCGAACAACGATCTTCTTGCGATGAAGATCGGTTCGGTGAGTTTTGTATCTTGGTTTTATTGTATTATAGCTAACATATCCCAGGTTCTCGATCGCATGAAAAAGACCGAGGCTGCCCTCATGCAGTACGAAACCGCGCTCCGCCTCAATCCAAACGCACTACAAGCCCGTGTCAAGAAAGCGCATATCCTCTTCAAGCTTGGCTCCGTGGAAGAAGCGCTCCACGACTACCTCATTGTCAAGGACGCCCGGCCCGGAGACGCGAACATCCACCTGTCCATCGGCAAGGCCTACAAGAGGCTGAGAAACAAACCGGAGGCCGTCAAGTACTTTACGATATGCACGGCGCTGGACCCTGTGGCGCAGCCGTATGTCAAGGAGGAAATGGAGACGTGGGACGAGGACGATGTGGGTGGGTGGAGCAGCGAGGACGAGGGTATGTGATGACGCGCTGTCGTCTCTTGTCTGGTCTGCGCCCATTCTTATCAAGCACTTCGCCTGCCCGCCCGCCCGCCCGCATGCGTGCTTCTCTCTCCCTGATCGATCCGGATCACCCAGCTGGCATCCCTACCTAATCCATCAAGCGTCCGTCCGTCCGTCCGTCGTGTACACATACCATTGCTTACCTTACCTCACCTTACCTTGCGCCCCCCTACCTCCCCCACCTCATCTCTGCTTCTTCGCTCGTAACACCTATATACCCTTCTCTTCTCTTCTCTTCTCTTTTCTCTTCTTCTTCACCGCAAAAAGACAGACAGACAGACATACACAGTCTTTCTGCGCTTTATCCTATCCTATTTGCATTTCTCCAGCATGTTTTCCCGGTTGGCTCGGGTTGGTGTGTGTGGGATGTGTTGCATTGTGCTGCATTTTATGGCGTTTTTTTGGTGGGGTTTTGGATTGGGTGGGTTTTTTTATTTGGGTTGCATGGGTTTTGGTTTTGTGATGGGTGGGGATGAGGATGATGGGTTATGAATTGATTGTTTTGCAATGGATTTTTTGCGTGGTTTGGGTGTGTGTGTGTGTGGGAGGGGAGAAAAGTAGAGGGGAGTGAAAGGAGTGTGGGAGGGAGGGAGGGAGGGAGGGAGGGGAGAGGGGGAGTGTATGATAGGTAGATGAGATGAGAGGAGATGAGAGAGTGTGGAAAAGGAGAGGGTGCGGAAGGAAGTAATTGCATGCATGCATTGAACAGCATTGTGTTGGATTGTATTGCATTGGATTGATTTGCGTGCGTGCGTGTGCTGTTGTTCGTGCCCTGATTGATGACTGGTCGTAAGGTGCTGCGTGCCGTGCGTGCATGACACAACATGACAGGACATGTTATCCGCCCTATCCTATCCTATCCCATCCTATCCTACCCAGCGAAACAAGTGACAACGCGATGCCTCTTCGCCGTGAGCGAGAGAAGTAATGTCCGTCACTGCGTGGCGAGACACTCTATGTGGCTCGACGCTTCAGACACTCCCAAATCCGACAAGTAGATAGATGGAGAAAGGGATGTTCTCAGAATAGGGGAACCGAGGTATGAGATTGGCTGTCTTGTCTTGTCTTGGAGCTGTTGTATCGCGTGGCGTTGCGGAACGAGCTGCGCATGAATGGGGCTGACGGGGTCCTGCGCCGTGGTCTGAAGTAGGTACGTTAACTCGTCTAGCAGCTCTAGCACGTTACTGCGTGTCGGCGACACGGCCACGTCCAGGATGCGAGTGGTGTATATCGCCACCCGCGCCTCGCTCTTAGGGCGGTAGTCGATGATGCCGCTTGAGCCTGCGGTACTAAATAAAATATCCGCGTTGGCGTTATCAAGCACCAGCAGCCACCTTTCCCGCTCGTGCTGAACTCAAGTACCGCCTCACCAGCACGTTTACGTCCTTATCTCCCCGTTCCGCCCAGTCAGTCCGACGACGGCCGTTTTCTGACACTCCTGGCTGGTCATCAGCTTCTTTCTGCTCTGGGACGTCCGGCTCAACCTTCCTTCCGGCAAAGTATCGATTCTTACGGAACGGAATGGAATAGGTGGGCGTGGCTACACGCTCTGCCGCGGCATTGGTGTCAACGTACTGCAAACAGAAGGCGATAGATCTGCTACCTACTCGTGTCGGACTGCCTCTGTCAATTCCTTCTCCAACCTACACTCATTAGCTCCATCAGGACATGCATTTCACAGCTTTCGTGAATGACATGCCTTTTCAATCCAGCCCTTTCTTGCCCGATATGCCTCGTGCCTTCTGAAACGAATGGATCTTGATCCCGCCCTTGAACAAGATCTTCTTGAATTCCTCGTGGATCTTGTCGAGCACTTTACCGTTGACCTCTGACGCTTTAAGCATCTTGTTCGAGTCTTGGAGGGCGAGACGGGCTAGATTCGACGCAATCTGGCCCTGGCCCGCGTATGCGCTCCCTCAATGCGGCGTCCCGGGGAACATGATAAGCTTCGTCCATTCGCGGATTTTCTCCCATCGACGAATATCCTGTGTAATATATATACCCAAAGCGTTATGAGAGAAAGTACGTCTTTGACAATGATGCCCCCGGGACTGTGCAGAGCTTGATGAGGGGGCTTTGAAATACATGTGAATAGTGGCTGCGCTTGTGAAGGACATTGTAGTCGTCGTGGTGGGCAGGAGGGCATGGATGAACTTCAGAAACGTTGGCTGCGAGGGCACAATGAGGTTAGCTTGAAATGTGATGAAATACCATAATAAGGTATTAACACCCACCCCTGTATGACGAAAACCCCTGCATCCCACGAAGCGAGCACAGAGACCTCACCATCGAATCAATCTACTGGGAGAAGCGATGCGTCGCGGCTGTTTCCAGCCCCCCAAAATCGCACATCATGGCTGAGTTCAGCCGTACGGCGCGCCCACGCAAAAACAGCGTTTCCCTCTACATCTAAGAATCACTACGATGGCACAAGGTGTGGACATTGCATCCGCAGTCGGCACATGGCTGGCTGCAGTTCTCGCTCTCGTCGCGCTCTTTGGCATCATTGCGCCATTCTTGCTGTTGGTCACCCTTCGCTCGGAGCGACACATTGCCCACCAGGCTATCGACGACCCTCTGCACCTCTTCGTGTCCTCTGGAATACGCATTTGGCATAATACGAGAATACTCCGACGCGCACGCGTGCCTAGATTGACAGACATTCCGCAACTTCCCAGAGAATTCAATGGGCAGAGGAAAGACGACTGCCTCAAAGACCCTCCCAGTAAAACAGGATGGATCGGGTTCTGCTCGACCTTGCGTGCCTTTTCTCTGCCAGGATCCAAGGATCGAAGCGGCGATTTGGTCGTCGAAGACCGACAGACGTGGCTCCCGGCACACAAACTCTGGGTCCTGGTTCTGGGGCTGCTTGGACGCTACAGCAATCGTGAGGACAAAGGGCAGGTGATTGTGGAAAAGAGCAACACTCGACTGGACTATGATAGAGATATTGACGATTATGAGTTTGGCGTGCTGCACGGCAGCATTGGGCCGCTGAGATCTCGGACCCATGACGAGAGCGGGCATCCAGACAGCCTCTATCTGGCGCCGTACAATCGACGTCTGAGAGGAAGTCTGACACCGGATGCAATAAGCTTGGAATATCTCTTCTGGCTTGCTGCAGGGTGTCTGCCGCTTGGGAGCAAGGTGCTTGATCTTAGCATGGTTCGGGCCCGCTTCCGCAGCAGATCACGAGCAAGGAGCAGGCGAAGGAGGTCGATAAGTGGCGGGTCTGAAGGGTCGGGAAGCAGTCGCAGTAGCAGTGCATCGACAAATTCCGAGCCTGGGGACGAGGAAGCCGGCGCTGCACAAGCGGGTGAAGACGCCCAGGAAGCTACCCAAAGACGGTGGGAATCGAAGAGGAGTTCCTACGCCGGGCTCGACTTTTACTACCTAGAGCAAATGGAGGACATTCTCCCCACGGCGAAGTGGACCATCTGGGCAAACGCCATGGGCTGCGACATGGAGGTTGTCCACACCATCGAGAAGCTGGAGATCAACAATACGGAAGACATCCAGGTCATCACGAGCATCCTGGACAATGTGCCGAGCAAGCAGAGGCATGACAGACTGATGAGGCAACTAAATCAGCGGAATGATGGGTTGCAGGTCGACATGCGGGAGCGGGTTCAGAACACGACCGGACCCTGGATCGCAGTCATGCTGCTCTCATACGATATTGGCGAGCTTCCGTCGATAGCGTTCAATGACGCCTATATCCGCCGTGTCGACTTGCAATCCATGGCCCTGGCTGCCTTGTCGGTGCCAGTCACACCGCGGCATTTCCTGTTCAACTTTGATCGCAGCAAGCGCGTGTTCGACATCCTCACCCTGGCGCGCCTCAAACAGCGCGAGATACTGCATGCGGTGAGGCAGACGCTGCCACACTGGCACCTGGACAACCAGGCGGCGTTGGAACAACAGTTACAGGCTGCGGAAGACGTGCGGGCGTCCAACAAGCACAGCCGGCGCGACACGGAAATCCTATATCAACTAGACAGCCACATCAACACAATATCGCAAGGGAGCAAGGTTGTCCGCCAAGCCATTGGCCTCCTGTACCTTACGAGCCACGAGTTTCGGTCCTTCATCGACGAGCTGGCGGCGTCCGACGCCGCCGCCGAGCACTCCACCATCCACGTCAACATGCCCTCAAACCAAGTCGAATGCGTCGCAGCCAGCGGCGAGCAAACGACCTGGCGCCTCGACTTCCACGCCGTCTTCCCCTCGGCCGCGCTTTCCCCCGCTCTGCCGCGCACCCGCGTCGCGCTCAAGGACCTCATGCTCGCCGCGCTGCAAGCCTGGGCGCGCATCACGTGGTTCGCGCAGCCCGTCGACGCGCAGCCGCTGCTCAAGTTCGTCAACGCACTCAGCGACATCGTGCACGTCGCGGCCGACACGCAGCCGCGGCAGGACTCCTCGCGCCGTCGCCGCCGCAGCCGCAGCCGCAGCCGCAGCCGCGGCTACTCCCCGGCGATCCCGATGGCGTCCATGGCGCGCAGGAACTCGAGAAGGAACGCGTTTCCAATATTTTCCCCGTCGCCGTCTCCGCCGTCGCCACAGAGCCAGGATGTGGCGCTGTCCGGCGAGCAGCTGGCGATGCCTCCGTTTTTGCCACCACAGGATACGCACGAAGGTGTCACCTCTGGCTCTTCAGCGTCGTCTCCACCGGGTGCGGACGCGGACGCAGACGCGGAGCGGGTCGCCGAGCGGGCATAGCCTATTCTACAGCTGATGACACGGCCAGGTAGCGTCTAGCATACGGTTAAACTCTCGGTACTCCAGAGGTATACTTTATATATATTTTGCTAGTGACTTAGGCTATCTTTCGTAGCTTCACAAGGCTGCCAGGCGGAGCCGTGAGCGATGACCAGTTCAGCTTGAAGTTGGACGGATGAAGCCGTACGCATTCTGACGCGCCTGCTGACTCTCCACAGCATAATCTTCGTTACGCAGCGTGTCTCGCTACGTAGGGATGGACGGACGTTAGAGGTAAAAGCAGAAGTAGAAGTAGAAGCTTACTAGGGGTAAGGGTAGCGTCGTGTCGTGATGCATGATGTGTAGATATGATATAGTAGGGGGGTGTTATGTGGATGTAGCATGCGTTGGTGGGGTATGGTAAGGCGGTGATGAAGTGAGGTGAGTGGATGTAATGGAACGGGAATGGGAATGGGAATAGGGATTGCTGGCATAGATGGTGGAAGGGAAGTAAGATAATATAGCCGTCACATATATGAACCCACAATTAACACTCCACCAAAAGCCTAACATACGCCTGAGCACCAAAAGCAATACAAATAGAGTCATGTTTCTGTGAATCACCACTGAACAGGACGTAGTCAAAAAAAAAAGGGAGCAAAAAGTTTGGCTGGACCAGGGCTGCTTGTGTGGATATGCGTCGCGTATCCGAGCTACAGTTTGTATATTTCTAGAAGTTGGGTAATGGTTATGCACATCTACCACCCCTGCCCACGTATAGAAGCCCAATCCATTCCCTCCCATTCCATGTTCAGATTCAGATCGGCGGATGCACCCTGCTGGATGTCAGACAGCGGGTCCGGCCACGCGAAGTTATACGCCGGATCGAACGCGTCGAAGGTCGTTGCGGGCAGGGGCGCGGGCATCCACGAGTCGTCGTTGGTGGTGCCCTGCTGGATCCAGCTTGGGAGGTGGTCGTAGGTGGGCGTCTCGCCGGTTGAGTTGCGGTTGGACATTGCTTCCACAATGTGCGGTGTTGGTCTAAGTAGTTGGTGATTAGTTAGTGATTTGAAGTGGGGACTTCATGCGACGGAGGATGGAGATGGGAGTACGAACTCATTCTCATGCGGCAAAGCTGCCTTGCGTGCTGCCCATGCCTGCAGCACAATCTTCGAGATGATGTTTGCAAGCGGATTGTCGTCGTCACCGAGCCAGTCCGTGAACCGCACCTTGTAGTTCGCGCTCATTACGGCCCACGCCCGCGCTGCGTGCTTCCCCATTGGCCGCCGCTTTAGGTCCTGGACTACGTGGATGTAGGCTTGGAAGGGGAATTGGAGGACGGTCATGCTGAACCAGACGAAGACCTTGGTCAACGGGGAGGTAAGGAGCTTGGTGTCGCAGTCGAAGAGGGTGAGTGCATAGGACAGCGCGAGGTCGCGCTGGGCTTCGGATTGCTTTGCGGGTGAGTGGGCGTGCCGCGCGTAGTGTGCTAGGAGCCGGTTTTTCCCTAGGTAGCCTCGTGCCATCCAGGTTATCATGAAGTGGAGGGGGTTATCTGCGTTGCAATTCTTGAGGTAGCACTCCTCGACTAGCTTCTCGATGATGGCGAGCTCGTCGCCGTTGGGAGAGGACCCCGCTGGGGGACGCCGAGAAAGCGGCTTCAAGCAGGGATTCGTGAAATCGAGCCAGAAGCTGCTGTAGCGGACGAAGTTTGCTAGCTCGCAGCGGACGACGGTGAAGGTGGCCTCCGTGATCATCTCGTGGGTTACAGGCGGGGATTTGGTCTCCGTGCCCAGATCGAAATCGTTGATATTAGAAGGAGGTTTGCAGTCCCATCCTGGTAGGAGGAGAGGGCACTTGAAGTCCGACATCTCGGAGACGCGCGTGTCGAGGAGGACTAGAGCCCACCAGAGGCGGCGGCGCATCTCTGCTTCGAGCGCAGTGTGTTTGGAATTGACGCTTTCACTGTGGAGTCTCATGCTACGTAGGATTCAGGAAAGTATCATGAACAGATGAAGCGTTCATAGAGGGTACTTACTGTTGTGCGAGACGGATGGCGACGCCGAGGTTAGTAGAGAGTGAGCGAGGCTCAGTCCTTGGCTTGGTCGACAACTATATGGTATTAGAAACATATCCATTTAAAGGAGGGAATTTACTAAATATTCCAAAGCACGCTGTCTTGTGGTAATGACCTCGTTGTTTTTCTTAAGGCAGCGGCGGAGATGGTTATGGTTAACGGAGTGAAACCTACCAGATACAGATAAAACGCAGTTAGACAATCACGATCGTCCGTTCGCAAGATTCCACAGCGCAGTAGCATTTGTCGACAGCCCAACTGAAACTTCCGCAACAGATCTCCGCACTTTGAACCGAACAATGTTAAACAATCCTCGTCCGAGAGTGTCAGCATCGATACGCAGTATATGCCGAACATGAGAGCTTGCAATGCTGGAGTAGCATCCGATAAGTTTGCTGCAGCCGCGACGATACGTGTTTGAAGTGTCGGCGTATGAGTGACTTTGAGTAGTGGGTTTACATTGTCAAGGTAAATCTGCCAGATTCTGATGATATCAAGTTGCGTGGGGTGTAGGATAATGGGATCGATATCGGAACGGGCGCCGAAGTTAAATCTGCCATCGTCGTCGTCTTCATACAGGTGTGCTAGTGCTCTCTTAACGCTCTTAGGACGGATACTACCCCTCAATTCATCTTCAACATCGTGCTCGTCTACATCGGTCTCTTCGTCGTTTGATGGCGACTGCGACTGTACGAAGTCAGAAATCATGTTAGATCCACTGATATATCATGGAAATGCTCGAGCTTTCATCTCCCACATCTGAACGTACCCTCTGGTTCATAATATGCCAGATATTGCTGGTATCATTAGCAATACGACTAGATTATCAAATGCAAGATATATATGATCCATACATCGTCTTGGAGCTAGGAGTATCGTCCACGGGATCTGTTTGCGGACTCTCGATACTTTCGGCGATATCAATTGCTTGGACCCTGGAGCTGAGTTCAAAACTATTGCCTTTGCAGAGCGATAGGTTAGCATTTACCTCAAATCTATTCTCAAACATATTACACAGATCACGCTGACATGACAAGGCCCGTACCCAGACAACGGGCCTTACCAGAAAGTCGGATGTAGACTAGGCAGGGATCCTGCATACCTTCGGCAACAGGGTTGGATTGATCTGCATTGCTCTGCGGATGCAGGGGTTCGAAATCGATATTGTTCTGGCGTAGTAAGCCTTCATAGCGGCGAAGCCGATCCAGCAGCTCGCGCTCTGGGAACCTTCTACGTCGCTGCCGCGTAACCGAGCCAGCAGGTACACACTGTCCAAGCAAAGGTACAGGTCAGCAAAAGCTAGAAGAGCACTCCGATCACAGCTGTGAGTGTTTCCTTACATTAGCTCCAGCCTTCACACAATTAGAACAGGGAAAGTTCCTATCGCACTTGACCTTGCGGTTCTGGCATAGTACGCATGCAAGCACCCGCTGTGGCTTCGTAGCTGACGCTGGAGTACTCTGGGAAGATGATGGCATGACAGGCAGGTGTTAGATTTTACTCTGTGGCTAGAGTGGTACACGAGGTCTGAATGGGGAATTGTCGTTGAAAGGACTGGTGGTAGGTACTCTTCGGGCGATTCTAATGTCCGAGATCACGAAGATGTCATCATCGATTGGTCAAAAAGGGATAGCAATGCCTCTCCGAAAAAACCTTCACGGTTTCAAACAATACTGAAATACTACGTATTCCTGAGAAACGTTCCACATAACAAGCATTCGCGACGGTAGACAAGCTTTCGTCGCATCTCGGGAGATGCGATCGTGCGTCGTCTAACTTGATCGAGGCTAGCCGGATCTGTGAACCCAGCTCCAACCACATACGTCCACGGGCTTTTCTACTACAAGCAATTCCACGTCATCGTTCGGAACTCAAGATAGTTCGAAAGGCCTTTCGCAGATTTCAAAGATGCCGAAGAAGTAATGTCCGCTTTAGTTCAGGCGACCATGGTATATCTATGCCAGATTCGATGTTTTTTCATGGCACCGTCCGTTCCTCCGCTTCATCTCCATCGCCTTGCGATACAGCGCTCAAGTATATAACTCGGAGGACCATTCCTGTCTTCAAACCTTCATCATCCTGCCTCAGAGCATCGCTCATCACATCCTCTATTTTTTATTTTCCCACCATCCATAATTGCAACTTTTCTGAGCCTTTTACATCCGAGATCTTCGACTCCAACCTCTCCTCATAATATCTTTATTCCGCTCAGCAAAATGTCAAAGCCCCATGCCCTCATCGTAGGCGCCTCCATTGCCGGTCCTATGACCGCCTACTGGCTCGCCCGCGCCGGCTTCAGAGTCACCGTAATAGAGCGCTACCCCACGCTCCGCCCAGGCGGCCAAAACATAGACAGTAAGCCCCATCATCTCAGAACGACTATTTCACGCCCCCTCAATATTCTACTCCACATCCCTAACAACACAAAATGTCCCGGACAATCGTAATCCTACCTAATACTAACACTCCCAGTCCGCACCTCCGGCGTAACGATCATGCGCAGCATCCCCAATCTCGAACCCACCATCCGTTCCAAAACAACCACCCAAACCAGCATCCAGTTCCTCAACTCCCGCGGCAAACCATTCGCAACTATGCAACCCACCGGCGACCCCTCCCAGCAAAACCTCCTCTCAGAATACGAAATCTTCCGTGACGACTTAAGCTCCATCCTGCACGACCTCACGCGGGATAATCCGAACGTCCGGTACGTATTCGGCGAGCAGGTATCCGCTATCCATCAAGATATCGAAGAGAAGGAAGGGACCAATGAGGAAAGGAAAGTGAGAGTAGAGTTTGCAGAAGGGAAGTTGCCGGCAGGGGAATTCGATTTGGTGGTAGCGTGTGATGGGGCGACGTCGAGGACGAGGGCGCTCGGGTTGGACTGTACGGTGAGGACGCATATGCATCCTATTAACATGTGGGCTGCGTATGCATCTGTGCCGGAGGATTATCTTGAGGGAAGTACGGCGGGGCAGATGTACGGGAGTGTGGGCGGGCGCGCGATAGGCATTGGGCCTGATCCCAAGGGTGGAAATCGCGTGTGTGCGCTTGCGGTGTTGCCGCGCGATGGGGAAGATGGTACGCTGGGGTTTCGTACGGCACAGAAGGAGGGCGATGAGGCGCTGAGAGAGTACGTGAGGAAACATTTCAAGGGTGCGGGATGGAGGAGCGAGGAGATCGTGCAGGCGATGACCGAGGCGCCGGAATTCTACGCCTCGGAATGGGCGCAGATCAAGTTGCCTTCCCTTTCTCGTGGTCGATTCGTTCTGGTAGGCGATGCTGGATATGCTGCGGGCCCGACGGGTGGCGGCACCACGCTCGCCATGACGGGCGGATATGTACTTGCTGGCGAGCTGCTCCGGCATAAAGGCGACATCGCGGCCGGTCTCCACGCCTACGAAGAACGCATGCGGCCTATCATCGACGATATACAGAAGATACCGCCTGGCGTGCCGACGGCGATCGCGCCACAGACATGGTGGGGGATGTGGATACGCGACAGTGTGCTCATCGCGCTCACGTGGGGCAATGCAATGTTTGGATGGGTGCTGAAGTATATAGCGCCAAGTTTTGGAGGGGACAAGTATGAGTTGCCGGAGTATGAGTGGGTGGAGTAGGAAGGCAGGGCGAAGTAGGTGTGTACGAGATGAATTATCCCACTCCATTCCTGACGTGTATCGATAAATGATATCTCTTATTAGCTCGAGCTATCAAATAACAGACTCATCTTTACAAACTCTCTACCACAGCTTGAACACATATCCCCGATCTAAAACCGGAAGAAACACCACCAGTCATCCTCCCATCACTCCTCCACCATCCCCCTTATCTCCCCCAACCCGCTAATCCTCCAAATACCACTCGGCCCAAACGCCCACACCTCATCTCTCTCCTCCCCCACAAACTGGAAGTTATTCACCTCACCGCCAATCTCAATCCGAAGCAGCAATTCTCCAAAGTCGCTCAAAACATCGATCCCCGTCCCCGCAGCCCCAAGCACGTACCCCTCCCGACTAACATGCATCCCATCCACCGCAAACGTCTGCGCGAGCCAAATCGGCCTCTTCCCCGTAATGTAGCTTCCTGCCGGCGAAGTATGCACGTCGTACGCGTATACGGCTCTGCCGCCGAAGAGGTTGAAATTGTAGCGGGGGACCTGAGAAGGCGGGACGTCGTCGAAGTCCGTTATGCCCGTGTCGGAGATGTACATTGTTTTGCCGTCGGGGCTGAGACCGATGCCGTTGGGCTGGCCGAGGGTGTCCTCGACCATGCTGAGGGCTCCTGTGGAGGGGCGGAACCGGTACGTTGATGGGGCGTGGACGGGGTACGATGTCACGTTTATGGCGTAGCCGTACCAGGAGTCTGTGAACCAGATGTCTCCGCATGCGTCGAT
This sequence comes from Paracamarosporium sp. OC-R06-R3, assembly GCA_019828545.1. NCBI lineage: Eukaryota > Fungi > Ascomycota > Dothideomycetes > Pleosporales > Didymosphaeriaceae > Paracamarosporium > Paracamarosporium sp. OC-R06-R3. The sequence continues at coordinate 48,386 of JACVRA010000191.1, read as the reverse complement.
GATTAGGTCGTTGGGGCTGTTGAGCTGCGTGCCGTAGTAGTTGTTTATTAGTGTGGTCGTTGTGTTTGTGTATGGGTCTACGCTGTATATGCCGGGTGCTTGCTGAACTGGGGTTCCGTCGGTGGGACTTGGGAACGTGAAGGATGCTTCGACGGCCCAGTAGATGCGGTCTTTGTACCACTTTCCGCCGTTGATGGCATATACTGGTGGGTTTGTGGTATAGTTTTCTATCGTTGGGGGTGTGTTGTTCAGATTGATGAGTTGTTGCGAGTATACGCCTTGGTGGGGAAGCGAGAAGATGATTACGTTGAGGCCGGGGACGTAGACGGGCGCTTCATGGATGCTGTCGTTGCGAGTGTCAAAAACACGTTCGAGCCTCGGGGTGTAGCCCAGGATGCGGAGGCCGCGGGATTGGTCGAAGACAATGAAGGAGGCGTTTTTCACGAGCTGGAAGGATGGATCCGATGGAACTTCGGTGAATGGGAAGTTGTCTTCTGTCGGATTGGAACTGTTGCGCGAAAAGGGATAGGGAAGAACGGAAGCATAGCGGTTCACACAGGCGACCTTGGTGTTATTCTCGAAGCCAGGACAGGGTTCGATCGTGGACGGTGAGGAACCCGTTTGCGCTATCACTTCCCCTAAGTGGAAGAGAATGAGTGTTGCCACAAAACGAAGCATGCTGTAGATAATCTAGATGGTTGATCTTTTGTAGAGTCAGTTGTAGATGACAAATTAAGCACCAGAATATGCTTAGGGACTTCAAGTCGGCTCCCAATTCAACGCAACAACCAAAATTGAAACAACGAGAGAGTACGACAAGCAAAGTAAAGCAAATTCGTTCTCAGACCTAGCTTTGTATGCAAATTTTGCTTTGCTGATCATGCAAACCACCAAGCTAGGATCAAAGTCGAGTAAATGCGTCTTTCGCTGATGCTTAGTCAAGGTACCAAGGCCCAATGACGTGGTGCACATCCCCTCAACCAATTGAAATCCTAGTATACATGCAAGGTCACTGTTGTGACCACCTGCGTCGTTGCATAGATATCACGAGTGCTCGAACTCACGATGCCAATTCATCTTGGCCCCCAGTCAAAATGGGGCCGAATCAGCACGGGAAGGGAATCACCCCAAGAATGAGTTTCAAGGCGAGGTTCAATGGTAGCCTCAGTGCACTGGTTTCCTATACGTTACTAGTATACGCCATACGGCCCGTCAGCATTATCATCTCTTAGATATGATTCGTCGAGTAAGCCAATGATTATGCGCTGGGGACTCTGTCAGCTGCCCACACCACGTGTCTGAAGACATCACAGTTGATAGATAGAATAGTCGTCAGGTAAAATAATGTTTAATTTGAGTGGTATATGCGTTGGTACTATGTAACTAAGCGATAGAATCCGATTCATCTTATCATTTACGCAGCGTACAACCGTGCACAACCAGGGCCAACCCAACCTGGTTATGCAAATCCACCCAGGGTATCAAGAACGCCCACGAAATGCCACCATCCCATATACTAGTTACCAGACAAGAGTCTGGGTACGTTGCGCCGCTGTGTTATTTCTCTTGAAGTGTTATAGGGCACCCAAGACTTTATCCTACCATAATCGTACTCACATGCCGCCTGCGACCATGCCTAGTTGCCCGCTCATTCCTTCCTTTACTTTGATGACCCGACTCCTCAATACCGGGAGATTCTCCTTATCGCTCTCTCCACTCGTGTTCAATAGGGCCAATCGGCTTCTGCGGGGTGGTGGTGGAGGAGGCGGTACAGAACTCCTAGGTGCATCTATTATACCGAGTCCTTCAACCGCAACCTCGAGTTCCTCAACACGAGTGTCTGCCTTCATGGCGTGCTTTTGCGCGCGAGCAAAATATTTGGCTTCCTCTGCAGAACCTGGGAGATAGATACGTTTAGCGTTGAGTGTACGCTTAATATCCTCCAGGAGGACTTCCATAGGGCAGATATACGCGATGTGGTTGCGCTCGCACCAGGCAAGGACGTGCCCAACAACTTTGTGGGTGCCGTTCTGCACAACCCAGGCGCCGGAGTCACCGCCGACGCCGAACCCACCGGCGACATGCCAACTGCGGGAGAACGTCTTGCGGCGATATATTCTAACAGAACTCATAGCATGTCCCACCATACCGCCCTGTAGACCGGTCGTTCGACCAAAACAGTGTACGCTGAGTCCACCAAGGCTGGCGGCGCTAGCAACACCGTTTGGGTACTCGTCTTCATCTGCCGTATAGTGCCGACGTGTTACCGGCTGCTCCAGCTTTGCTGAGATTTCGCGCTGGGAAGCCTCTACTGAAGAAGTCGCACAGAAACGGCGGCCTCCTTGGACCAGATTATACGGCTGTAATCGGGCGTCGTTGAGCTTCAAAAGCGCCCAGTCAATCTCATGAACAATGCCGTCCTTCTTCCAGCGTCTTATACCAGAAGAAGCATGTACATGTCCAAGCTCATGCGAGTCCAAGTGGTCTTCGTCTCGGTCTTCCTCGTTTGGGAAGAAATCATCATCAACGTCATCGATGGCTGGTTGTGTGATTTTGATCTCCTCGCCGTCACCCACTTCAATTCCGTCGATGTCGCCAATGGTCCCTCTTGAAGTAATGGACTCAGCGTCTGCATCCTCAGACTCGGACTCCTCGTCTGAGTCAAACTCGGAACCGGATGAGAACTCGAATGACTCATAGTCCTCGTCATCGGTCTTCATGGCTTCGTCGTCAGAAATCTCAAGCTCCCACATGGGCATTGGCGAGTTGGGCGCAATTTGAACGCCGGGCTGTGAGCCCATGCCCATGAGCCACGGATTGGCGGAGTTATTCGCACCGCTCGACAGAACAGGCTCATCACCGGCTTCGCTTTCATCATCGGACGGCGCATCTAGAAGATGGTGTACACCTGGAGAAGTCAGTGGTGTTCCGTAAGGCTTGAGCCGTGTATGTGACGGGTCGCTGAATGCCTTTACTGTACAACGTTCCAGGATGCTTTTTGTATGTGATGATTAACACCCGCACATTGTATGGCGTTTTGTACAATATGCTCGTACATTAAAAACCCCGAGGCAGTTCGCGATACTACACAGTTGCAAGAAGATATGGGTACGTACTCATGCCCAATGGCTCATCGTCAACAAGAACGACACCGCCATAAGATACTGGGGGAAGATGCTCGCCGCGGAAAGCCCCTATAGATGCACCGCAGACTGGCCGTTCCTGGTGGTAGGGGTTCATGACATGCATATCTCCCTGATAATCATCCGTGTTCATCATGGATCGGTGTGGGGGTCTCCTCGTACGGCTGGATCGATTGAGTTTTGAACGCCGGACCCTACCACGTCGCACCTTGAGGTCATAAACGTTTCCATCGTATTTGAACCTGCGCTGCAGCACAGCTTTGACTTTCGGCACGCTGCTGCAGGTAACGAAGATAGTGGGGCGAACCTTCTCCGCTGTCTCACCTAGAGCCACAAGATCGATACTAACAGTCTCGTCCGAATCTCGCAGTGTACGTTCAATGACGCGCTCTAAACGAGGGAGCATCTTCTGATGCCATTCTTCTACAATTTCATCTGAGAACTTCACTGGATGAAGGCGTAGCTTCTGCCTTGGCGGCGCTTCGACATTTGTGTTTATCTCCAACGTTGAGTCTTTAGGGCTCGCACTTTGGTCCGTATGGCGCCGAATATGTACTGAGTGCGTTAGCCCGTGGTCTTCTGGCTTATCCTCTGGTTCCGGAGTCGGGTATCCAATAGCTGCCTGAGGCCAGTGACTGATCCCATCCGTTATGAGGGCACCGATGGTGTTTGAGCGGTTCTGTTTTCTCTGTCGCCACAACTTCTGTATGAGCGTGATCTTATCTTTGTAGTCTTTCTGGGTCATAAACTTTGGCGGCGTGCCAAATTCTGACTGGAAGCCGCGTGAGCGCTGAATGGTGCCCGTGCTATGCGCTCGTTGGTGCTCATTTACAGGCGATAAATCGGCGTGCTCTTGCGAATCGGGTGGGGTGTCCATATGCAGGCTTCGGTTGTATTGCCAGTCCATTTCTTGTGAAGGCTCTTCTTTGGGACTCATTAGGTGTGAGAGAGATTTGCGGATGGAATGTTGTGATCGCTGCGACCCGTGTCTTGACAATGCCGGTAAATTTGGAGAGCTCTTGGGTGAATACGTTGTCTTAGACAGGGAGCGCGATCGTTCAAGAACATGCGAGCCTTTCTCCAAAGCCCAGCGCTTTGCACTGCGATATGAAGGGCTTGAGGGTACGTCAGCAGCCTGGACATGAGTCGCGGTTTTACGTTTTAGTGGGGACGAGCCAGCGACATGCGGTGCGCCTGTGCTCAGCTCACCCCAGTCGAGGCCGGGGTCAACCTCGTCAAGGAGGCAGCATCGCTGCAGCCTTATCAAGATACGGTTGTAGAGTTGCGGAAAGTTCTGCAGACTTTCTGCACCAGATGCGATCCGGTCAGCGGCCCAGAAGCAGTCGCGCACAACTTGCATGTACGCGGTACCGCACTTGGACGCTAGGCGTCGGATGTAAACGTCTTCAACGCGCTGCTTGAAGTCGGTGAGCGTGTATTTAGGCTTCCACAAATCTGCCAAAGGCTGCCATAAGCCAACTTCTAAGAGAATTAGGCCGAGACTGTAGAGGTCAAATTGCGGGCCGTAGGGCTTGTCCTTCTCTCCCGTGAATTTGGGATCCTCCGGATGGCGATAGATGTTTAGGGGTGGCATCGTGCTGGCAGGTTCGATATCGTACTCGGAAAAGAGATCGAAGGAACAGATGACGGGAGAGCGAAGAGCGTATTGTAGTGCTCTACTGTTGGCTGACTGGCGTTTGTTCTTGCGGAACACTAGTATGTTACTGCTGTTGACGTCCTTGTGCACAAAATCGTCGCCATGGATCTTGTTGAAAGTAAGGCCGAGAGTGAAAGCCAGACGGAAACGGTCTTCGAGGGGTGGGGTGGCGCTGTTGGAATTGTGTACCGACTTGGACCCCGTCTGAAGTACGCTAAGCAAGGTCACAGGACGAAGCTCCTCCACGGGTTTGTGCATGTCAGATGCTCCAGAGTAAACAAATGATGGAAGCTCAAACACCAAGCCAAACCGGGGTTGCGCTGGGTCCTCGAAGTACCCAAGGCATGTGAGTGTACCGTGAAATGACTGGTCATTTGACAGCCTCCCGAGGATGGACAGAAGTGTTTCAAGTCGGTCGGTGGGCGTCGGAACTCCGGTAGAGCGATAGGTAGAATCGTATGTCGCGAATTCGACCAAGACAGGTGTTTCCACACTCTTCGTCCCGTCCGACTTCCAAGGGCTCGTAGAGGTATGTTTCGTCCGCAATCGTCCGATGACACGGATAGAAGAAGCTCCAATACTCTCGTATGGCGGAGGCTCTTCATCAGGTAGTATCAAATCTGCTGGGTTCAGCTTGGGAGGGAGGTTTGTTTGCGCTGAGATTTTGGTGAGTTCACTTGCAATGACAGGAATGGTGTCGGGGTTGATCAGTGTCAGATCGGAGGCGCTGTATTGGGATGTCGAAAATACAGCTGAAGCTGAAGCTCTCCGAGGCGGCGGATGAACAGCTTTGGGGTGTGGGCTAGGTCCACGGCTAGCCTCGCGCTGGGTGCGCCGCGTGCGAGACAAGTCATAGAGGATGTCTATGGATGTGGTCAGGTCCTTGGCGAGATCTTCGTATCGTGACCTGTCGGCAGCCGCCCACGCGGAAGAGACAGGCAGGCGACTTTTTTCTCCTGGAAGCGTTTTGACAGGTGCAATAGCAGCAGGAGGGTGCATCCGCTCGGCTTCGTCCAAAATGTCTTTAATGGTGCCCAGCACACTCGTCACCGTCTCGGTCAGGCCCGCGCGCTCCACACTCTCGTCAATGTCGTCCTGACGACCCTTTGTGCTGTCGCTCCATTCGAGTCCCCATGCTATGAGTCTGTCCTTCTGTATGCGATATTTGCGGTGCAATGCATTGATCTCGGGTTGCGTGTCGGGGGTGTCTTGTTCTGTTACGGCTTCGCAAGACGTCTTTGTGTCTGTGTTCTCGTCAGGCTATTTACTCGACGCAACGGCACCAGCGGGCACATGTTGCGACATACCTGTATAAAGCTGAGTGAGCCTCCGGGGAAGTCTACTTATGGTCTCCATGTTCTATTGTGTATGTTTCGATCGCAAGAGCGCAACAAAGTACGCTAGACGTCGGGGGCGAAAATAGACATGAAGAGGCGTTAGGAAGGGAGCGTCAGACGTCGACAGGGCCGATAATTATGAGGAAGTGGTGAATCGCGACTGCCTTGCAGCGTCGTAAGTCGCTTTCGCAGCTGCCTAACGCCGCTCGGTGGCGCAGCTCCGCAGTGGCTGCTGTGGCTAGTGAGGCTAGTGAGTGTGGGGTCAGCTCTGCCCCCACGCCTGCAGCTCCGCAAAGCGTTTATCTCTGTTGTAGAAATGCGGCGAGAGCCAGTAAGTCAAGTCAGGCCAGCTCGAGGAATCTGCTTTCGGTCGCGAGAACAATCCAATCTGTGTGTTTTGCATCGTGCTTGTGGTGCTTGCGTTCGTGACGGGCTCAGATGATGCGGGCTGCCCGAGTTCTCGAGTCCTTGCCAATGAGATCGAGTTCCGCAGCCAGCTCGGCAAACGCGACTCAGCCACGCCTACCGCCTGCCACTTCCCTCTCCACTCATCGCAGCGAGGCAGACGAGTGCGGCGCAGTTCGCTTGTCACCATGGGAAACTTCAACCCTATGAGCACCATCATGAAGCGAGACGCCATGTGGCAGGCCTTCGGGAACTCCGCTCAATGCTGCTGTATCCTCCTCCTTTGTACCTTGAACAACGTTCAGCACATGACTCTATCTCCTAGTATTGGCTTACCCAGGATTGTGATATTGTATGAAACAAGGAGGCATCATACTTTACTCTCCCAATGACGGCTTTGGAGGCTTGTCAAGAACACACACCCACAAGATGATGCCGGTTTTAGGAATGAGTCGTATCTTCCGATGTGTGGGGCACGTAGATTTACCGCACGACCGCCATCACATAGCTCTTCTTGGGCTAGAGCCGATGTTTCTCAATGTCTGTGACTGTACACACGCTTGTTTATCGCATGGTTCGAGAAAGTTTCCAGAAGCATTGTATGTCGTATATTGAGTATCAACTAAAACGTAAAATCCACGCAACTACTCCCTCTCATTCACGAGATATCGTACAGACCTGATCATGGTGATGGTCTCCATCAGTACTACCGTTGTAACATGATTGACTCATAAAAAGACCGATTCCTGCCGTGCAACATCATCTATTGCATTGGCCTCCTGCTCGAAAACGTCGTTAATAGCGGTTCATTGCTGGCTCTAAGCCCACCATTTTCCACACGTACAGCTCGTCGACAAAACTAGCCTCATTAGCGATGATCAACTACACGTAACGTGCCAAGTGAACGGGTCAAACATCGAATTGCCCCTTCTGAGTGGTACAATTCACTGCAATCTCTGACGTAGCGCTGTGGGATATACTCACCCGTGCTTATCCTCGAAGATGTCTTGACCTTGAGCAACGAACTCGTCCTAATCTCCCAGAAGGATTCCTGCAAGAACAGCCTCCTTTCGGAAGGCGAGGCGAACTACGTCGGCCTTCTTGAAGAACTTCATGGGTGCGAATCCCTTTCCATGTGGATTCTGCACGGGACAATGCGGCAAACAAGCGAGCTCCTCCCTCTTGATGCCAAACACCTTGTTGCACTCTTTGACATTGAGTAGGTCTTCATCCTCGTCGTAGGCACGATCGAATTGTATGGTCGACTGGTTCTCAGGAGCACCGACCCAATCTTTCCAGTCCTTCCTCCACTTGCGTATACCCTCGGTAGGCTCTTTGGCGACCTTCTTTGTTCTAGTCTTTTCATTGCGATTCGCCGACTTCGCCTGTCTCTCATTCTCCATCTCCGCATCGGACGCTTCTTCCTCGCTTCTGTCGGCCGGCGCTTTCTGAATTTTGGCTCTCTTCGTCGTATGAGTTTGCTTGTTTGAGGCATTGGAGGACTCGGCCTCTCCAGTCAGCGCTGGGCTTGATGATAAGAGTGACGAATGCTTGCGCTTGGTGGCCACCATCGTCGCTCCATTCGTTTCATTATCGCTCGGATTGGGCGACATGGAATCATCGCTAGGGCCATGATTCTCTGGGGCGATAGCTTCAGTGTGACCTAGAAATTAGTGAGTGTCGATGTGTCTAGGTGGCAAGACGCTTGCAAAAGTTGCACACCTGTATGAGTGCCTTCCGCGAAGTCTGAGCCTTTCTCGCGGTTCACGGGTGGTGCGGCAGTTGCTTTGTCACCTAGAGCAACATGAGTTCTCACCCGAGGCTTGGGAGATGCGTGATCAAATCCAACTTGCCTAGTTTGTCATTCTTCGCGTTGCGTGTACGCGCGCGCTTCTTTGCTGCAGATGAGCGCGCCATGCTAAGTTCCTGTATCGTGCAGCTTTTAAATCGTGGGTAAGTGTTTGGAAATTATGGGAGTAGACGATGAGACGATGAAGTGGACCTTCGGTCTGCTGGGATTTTCTTCATGTGTGCGCGGTTGACTCACGCCCACAAACAGTAGGAGCACCCAACGCGTAGAAGGAAGCATCGTCTAGAAAGCACGAACAAGTACAACACAAACTTTCCTCAGATCAAAGACAGCCTCCTAGAGCATATTTAGCATCATGATGCTAAACACCTGAGAGATCAATAGCTTGAGGTTTGTGATGCAGTCGTGCCTTCCCTCGAACCTTCCAAGGTGTTGACATCCATTTTCATAAGGTAGCAACCAATGACAAATAACAGCGACATGCTAGAAAGTCAACAAGGAATTTTTCATTTATATGCAAGGTTTTGGTAAGCACGATATACGGAATGTCTTGTTCTCTGCTATTGCAGTTTGAAATATTCCTCATATGTTCCTCGCAGTTTCGTACAATAGTTTCGCGTTACGAAAATACTGACATATGATAGCATCATGTTCGATCAGAATAGCCACACCTAGAAACATCACTCACTGTTAACATCATATTGGATGACGAGAAGGTTTACCTAACTCGATGGCTAATACCGACAAAGGACGTAGCTCTCGGTGCTCTGGAGTATCGTTAAGGCCATTGAAATTTGTCTTGATTGGGTCGGTTGATGAAGAACGTGATTAAGGAGCCTGGTGAAAGGTCTAAGTAACCCGGCGAAAAACGCTAATACGGAAGTTGATGTTTCCAATGACCAGGTTGCTGCACTACAATCCTGGCAGAACACCAACTATATCCTGGTTGCGAAGTTTGCTCGGTATAAAGCGTTGCAATGTCCCGACAGCTCCCTCTGCGCGTGATCTAGAAACTCGTGCTCTCGCTGTAGGGTGGCATCACACTACACCCTAAATATCTCAAAAGAGCTTCTTCTTGTTAGCACTGCCATCTGTCCGACGGACGGACCTCCTATTGTAGTCTAGCTCATGGGGTACAATAGCTACCTATCGGGTTAATTTGGCGCGAGAACCCTGCAGATCGATCTATCCCCACATATGAGTAGGTACGTTTCGGGCAATTACATTCTACCTGCGGCCGCTTTATATGAAAACGCAATGATGCCATACGGGTGGCCAAATAAAACATGCTTCCGATTCACGGAAGTTCCTAGCATTCTCTATCTCGCGGTGTGGTACACTCCGAATAACAACACGTCGGTCAAAAGACACAGCACGCAATAAGAAGTCAGATTCGCATGTCCAGAAGGATTTATAGGACCACAGTGAAGACTAAAAAGTGATTGATTGAAGTCATTTGCATCCGACGACCCAAGCTATCCTGAACTACTTACTCTTCAGCATGCGCGTTCTTGCTTCATCGTTGCTCTTTTCGGCTGCGCTAGCCTCGCCTCTCATCGAGCGTGCAGCTAAGCCTATCTACTGGCTCCTTGCTGGTGATTCGACAACTGCACCCAACGGTGGCTGGGGAGATGCTTTTTTGAGCACTACAGTCGCTTCGGGCTCTTCCGGCCATAACTACGGCCACAGCGGCGCCACGACAGCTTCGTTCCGTGCTGGTGGTGATTGGGCCAAAGTCATCAAGGATATTGGGACGTACAAGTCAAGCTATGATGTTTACACCACAATTCAGGTAAATAGATTTTGGGATATATCTCCGACGATATACTAATGGGAACAGTTCGGCCATAACGACCAAAAAGAGACTTCTGGTGTCACACTGGACCAATACAAAGCGAATTTACTGAAATTTGCCCAGGAGGTTACCAGTGCGGGTGGACAGCCCATCCTCCTCACGCCTTTGACTCGTCGCAACTTCCAATCTAACGGCAAGGTTACCGAGAATCTTGCCACACAGCGCAACATCACCATCCAGGTCGCTTCTTCTAACAATATCAAGTGGATCGATCTCAACATTGCGAGCGAGAACTACGTCAATGCCATTGGAAAGACGGCCGCGAGCAAGTACAATCTTGCTTCTGACGACTGGACGCACCTGAACACCTGGGGTGGTGTTGTCTTTTCGAGAATCGTGAGCGATTTGCTTGTCGAGAAGTACCCTTCAAACTTCCAGGCTTACACCAAAGCAAATGCCACTTTGAGTGCGTTGATCAAGGCTGGCAAGCCGGCGTAAAAATCTTCGGGAAATCTCCACTGTGGGCATTTACGCTACACACTAAGTTACCTTAGCGTTTACTGTTATTCTGTACCCAACATGTTCGTGCGCAAGCGTGGTAGAGGTGCACAGAGGTGTGTAGTTCTATCTATGGTGAGTCTCCGAGGTTGTCGGTTGTTGCCGTAAACTTTCTATACAGAGAGCACTTGGCCAGCTGTTTTCTGGCCGGTGGTACATCAACAGATCACCAAAAATCAATTTATAATGCTTTCTTCCAATACCTTTTGATCATCCTAGCGCCGATCCACCTCCAATCCATGTCTCTAGTCTTGCCCATCACCTAGTCTCAATATTCACCACATAATCGACCTACTTCGAACGCTACTGTCCCTCGACCCTCTTATGCGTCCCCAACTGTAGAAAGCCATCAAGGTCAAATCGATCTGCTGGTGGTCTTCTGGAAACATCTCTGGGAGATAGCAGGAGTGCCCATAGCTTGGGGTGCGAGTTCGCATTGCCAGAGAAACGACTGCTACTGCTAACAATCGCAATGGGCTCGTTCAATGGTGTTAGGTAAGACATGATGAAATTCTATATGGAAGGTTTAGAAAGATGGGAATCAGAGACTACGACAGAGCTCCGAGAAAATCTAGATATTCTGGTTTCATCGACCACTTAGCTAAATAGTCTATATAGTTCCGGAATGGATCAAGCGATGACTTAATCATCAGAGAAACGCAAAGACTGATGGATAGACTTATAAAAGTCAATCATAAACTGGTTAGATTCTCGGCGACTACAGCTCGGATCTATTATCTGCAAAGTCGGTGATGGTCAAGGCTGTCGATCAGCTACGTGCGAGGACTGCATCTCCCAGACTAGATGTGCGAATATATGGTCAAGAGGACGCCGAACATTCTGGACTCCTTGGTCTCCCACCGACCGGGCAAGAAAACGGGATGTCAGCTTGCGCTCTCGCGCCGCCGAAATTGAGAACAAGGTTCGGGCGATCGTTACTAAAAGCATCTAACAAACTTACTCGATCATAACTCATCCTCCTCAGTATATACAGATCAGGTTGCACTAGAACTTTTGCGAACTGCGCCGTTCATTCCTTCTACTGCGGGTACGATATGTGTGGGGCTTTATAACCCCGTCTATTCGTTCGTCGTCGACCAGGCAGTTGCCCAGGCATCAGCAGGCGCTGGCTTGCTTTACATGTCTTCCGTTCTATTTTTAGTCAAGCTGGGCGGCGGGCACCATGCAATCAATCGAAGCATTATTCGCGGTTTAAAAAACATTGGTCTGTGGGCGTGACTTTAGAACGAAGCTTGCTTAAAGACATGTTTTTTCTCACACCCTTTGCCTTGCGCTGTGCTAACGCTTAATGAGAAATGAAAAAAAAAACCTCCCGGAGCAGCAGGTGCTCCAACAATCGAAAACCACTATAGTTTTCAAACCCTTATGAATTACGCTTACGGGCTAGGAAATTAATGTGAGTAGATTATGGTATGTTTAATGAAAGAAGGCTATTTAGAAGTTTATTGGTCGTCTCGATCAACTCATTCTCTCTGGTATTCACCGCCTTAAATGTAAGGGACATCAGATCATTCGTACCACCACCATTGTGATTCGTGTTAAGGGACTTGATAATGGTGCCCATCCGAAGTAACAGGTGTCTGGATAGTTGTAAGATCATCGTGATCTGGAGTGCAGAGGAATCAGGTACAGAGAAGGACCCGACTTTCATGTCAGGCATCTGGACGTAATCTTCGCGCGCCGTCACCATGGAGCGGTCCAGGCACGCTTGCATGTTTCCGAAAATATCATGGTAAGTTTCAATGAGACGCTGGTAGCACGAAAGTACGAGCAAGAAAGACGACTGATCGAATGACGGAGAGTCATTCAAAGGCAACACTTGTAATGCATCTTCCTGCGGAGGTGTCATGATGCAACTATTGGACTTTGAATTGTGCGGATACAGCTTGTCAAGGACTTCTATCAAACGCTGTGACAGCTGGAAAGTCTTGTCGATCGCAAAGTCCTTGTTTTTCCAGCTAAGGGATTGTGATATAGAAGTCGGAGGCTTAGGTATCGTGGAGGAAAGTGTGAACATTTCAATGTTGAGATCCGAAAGCCCACGAATAGCAGAGAATCGCAAATCTTGTGTTTCCTGAGACTTGTCCCTAGGAGCACTAGGGCAAGTTTGCATAATTTCATCATCTGGAGGCGATTGTTGTCCTGCAGACAACATAGCCCACTCCTGGTTGAACCGATGCTGCCAAGTGCTCGCGGCATCCCCCGATTGCGGGCAAGGATCAGCCGTAGGAGAAGCATTAGACAGGGGGCAGCTTGACGAAGATCCTGAGACAAGGTCGACAAAAGTCGGGCCGGACCAGGTAGCTGTCGTTGGATTGTCCGGCAGTGGACATGTACTGAGCGTGCTGAAATCGAACTCAGTCTGAACGGGAGGAAATGATGTGTTCAACGGCGCCATAGATTCGATCCCATTACTATCATCGTACGTGGGGCTGCCCAGAGTTGTGATAGAAGATTGATGAAGGTTTGGCAGTTTCGAGCTTAGCTGTTTGCTCTGACGGCGTGTTGAGGGGGTCCAGGTACAGACAGCTTTTACATTTGTACAGCGGATGCAGGCGCCTCCAAGTCCGGGCCTTGAGCAGCGCAGCTTCTGGCCGTGGCACCTGTCACAGGCGGACCGTTGGACGGGATTGGGCATAGTGACGCCGGCAAAGAAAGCGTGTCACACCGTGAGAGGCACGCGTAAATGTGGGGGGGCAGGCTTAATCAGTTTGCGATGAGTATACGCGAGGTGCAAGTGTATATGGAGGAAGGGAGATAGTAAAACGAGGGAACATGAGCTGAGCCGCAGTCGCGCATGGCTTATGTAAGATCGGGTCCTCCCGCACGTGCCGTCACCCCGCCCCATCACTACTACTACTAGTCTGCGTATGGGCTTGGATCCCCCTGCCCCCCCTGTCGTATACACTCTTTCAACTGATAGCATTGGGAGACTAGAAGAAGGTCTATTGGCTAGCAAAGCTCCATAGCAGAGCGCATGACTAGAGCTCGAGCCCCTGCTCTGGCATAGTTTTAGACAACTCTATGGCTCCTACAATAACTCAATTCTTATCACCTGCTAGCTCACCCACAAGATCACGTCAACAACAGGGTTTCCCTCTGGATCTGACACAGTACTGCTTGATTTGACAGTTGAAAACTTTAGCAATGTAATAGAACGCCGGACGAAGCCACCGGGGCAGCTCACCTTCACGTGCAATTGGATATACCTTTGTTCTCGCATGTCGTGACTCACTTCGTATATTGCTCGTCATGATAGGTTTGATATGAAATTGTAGCATACATGCAATGTCAACTCAAGTCCTAGCACCTCTTATTCCAACATCTTGCTCAGGGGACCGTCTGGCGCGACAAGTTCTTCAAAGTAGGATTTGTAAGCTGACATTCCGTCCTCGCCCGAGCCAACAACATGGCCCTCTTGAATAAAGACTTCGACTTAGGCGAGACTCGCGACCACGTGACGCTCGCTGAGATACGGGGCCTCTTTCTCAGGGAAGGTCTGGCGAATCGGATCATATGCGATGGTACACAGGGTTTCAAGATCACGGACATAAAGTTCGACGGTGAAATCATGATCCTCAATTGACCATTCAGCACTTGGTTTGCTCTTGAAGCGCTCAAGGGCGCCTCGTGTGTCTTTCGTTGAGACTACGTGCAGTGCAATTTGAGTATCATTCCGAAACAGGAGGCTGTTGATCTAAACTGATGGTACAAAATAAGACCCTTGCTGGAATGCAGAGTTGCGACTTCCTTTGCGTGAGCAATTGTCCCGAAAACGTGACAGTCGCGGTCCGAGCAGCCGTCCTTTCTGTAGTACATCAAGGTCAGACACAAGAGTCGCTCTTTAATACTCATTGCGTGATTATCGACTGTAGGTGCGACAAGATGGTCAAGCTAGGCAACTAAGGCTCCGCTGATCAGACGCATGAATGGCGAGTAGCATTGGGGACATATGGTCGTGTGCAATCCTTCGGTGTTATTCAATAAACCATACCCCATTTGGAACAATGTAATGTGATTATCGGCTGGTCGACACCTTAGCCGGAGGTGGTTAGGGTAGCGTTCGGTAGTAAATGGGGCGAATGATTAGTCACTACCAAAGCAGTTCGGAAGTAGTTGACTGCTTTCGGCGGTTACATCTACAGCGTTCGTAGATGCCACACGTGTGTAGATTCAAATATGAACCCCCAAGCACGAGGCATTGTCCTCACCACTGACCTTCTTCTCTCTCTACTGTCAACTATTTTCTGCACACTGCCAACCTAATAGACCGTCGCAAACACGCGCTAATTGTAGACTCGCACCGCATTAAATTAACCATGACCAATAATAGTAGCAACAAGGAAGCACCGTTGGAGTTAGTTCCTGAAATCGATTCGCCGCCCCCCAGAGAAGAAGGCAAGGAGATTGAGAAGCAAATCAGCACAGGAGAGCCGCCAAAAGATAATGAGGAACCCGAGAGCTTGACTAAGACGGAAGCCTTCTTGCTTGTCGTTTCCATATGCGTGAGTGGAAGACAATGCGCCGCTTCTGTAATAAAAAACTAACTTTTTTCTACGACAGGTTCCCACATTCCTAGCGGCCCTTGAACAGGTACGTCTGCGGATTGCAAGGCGCGAACGGACACGTCCAGTACTAACATCTCTTGCAGACCATCGTATCTACCGCAGTCCCAACCATAGCTAAATCCTTTGATGCTACTCCAGTCGAATATGCCTGGATCGGAACGGCCTACTTGCTTCCCGCTGCTGGTAGGACCTCATTCCACTTTTCCTACAGCCTGCGCTAACTCAGACACTAGCTTCGGCTCCCCCGTGGGGTGCTCTTAGCGACATCTTTGGCCGGAAGCCAGCACTGCTCGGAGCCATCTTCGTCTTCTTCATCGGTTCCCTCATCGGCGCAGTTGCCCCTAACATACATGCTGTCCTTGCCGGACGAGTGATTCAGGGTACAGGCGGTGGTGGAATATTGGGCTTGTCAGCGACAGTCGTTGGTGATGCGTTCAGTCCCCGGTAAGCCATCAAATGCGCATCACCATGAGTAGTCTGCCTAACATCAAAACAGTGAACGAAGCAAGTATTACGGCATAATCGGTGTCACCTGGGGTTTGGCCTGCGGGCTTGGTCCCATAATTGGTGGAGCCTTCGCCCAGTTCGTCAGTTGGAGATGGTGTTTCTGGATTAATCGTATGTCACACCTTTCGAAACCATTCGAAACCACTTTAGCTCATCTCTTCACAGTCCCCGTTGCTGGTCTTGCCGCTGTATTCGTCTTCTTCTTCCTCAAGGTTCACACACCTAAAACACCCATCGTCCGGGGTTTGCTCGCAATGGACTGGCTCGGCACGCTCTTGCTCGTCTGCGCAACCGTTATGTTCTTACTAGGACTAGGCTATGGCGGCGTTGCATACCCTTGGGACTCGGCCATCGTCATCTGCCTTATAGTCTTTGGGGTAGTGACGCTCGGCATATTTGTTGTAGTCGAATGGAAGGTGGCCAAATATCCCATCGTTCCGATAAGACTTTTCCAGTCCATCTCCAACGTCAGCGTTTTCGGTATCGCATACCTACACGGGGCCATATTTATTGCCGACCTTTACTATCTTCCTCTGTACTTTCAGAGCGTCCTTGGTGCCACTCCCGTCCTCTCTGGCGTCTATCTACTTCCAGTAGCAATCACCTTGTGCGTTTTGTCAAGCTTAAGCGGATACTACATTAGCAAGTCGGGCCGATACAGACCACCTATCTACATCGGCTTGATAGTAATGCTTTTGGGAACTGGTCTCTACATTGACCTCAAGCCTACTCCATCCTGGTCACGGATCATCATCTACCAGCTCATATCTGGGCTCGGACTCGGGCCTGTCTTCCAGGCTCCAATAATGGCCATATTCACTCTCACAAAACCTGCAGATATCGCGGCCGCAACAACGGTACTCCTCTTCATTCGTGACATCGCAACTGCTATGTCGATCGTCTTTGGAGGCGTTATCTTCCAAAACCGCATGTCACAGCAGTCGGGCAAGATCACTGCTGCTTTACCACCCGATATAGCCGAACAGATAATTGGTGGGGAGGCATCGAGTGCGCTAACTCTAATCCCAACTTTGCCCGATGACCAGAGACGCGTTCTCAATGAGGTGTATACTTCGAGCATACGCACTGAATGGATATTTTACACTGCACTTGCTGGTGTAGCACTTCTCTTGAGCTTATTAATCAGTAAGCAGGTACTCTCTCAAGAGCACAAGCTTCACAAGACAGGACTCGATACCATGGAGCAAAATCGACTGGAGGAAGAAGAGAAGAAGAAGGTGAAGCACGATAGAGAAGCCCATGTCTAGACTCTTCCTTGACTTCCTAGGCTAAGTTGTGTACGATAATTGGAGAGCTCCAGTTTCCTAGTCTGTTCAGTGGATACACTCACTACACATTGTTCAATGGCATTGTCATGGCACGGGAATCACAATATACCTCATAGCTGTTCACGAAATACTTTAATAAAAACAAATTATCGAACTTACCATCGCAAATAGCACTTTTAAATGTATTCGCCTTTGATGGATTAAATGACTTTCGATTATTCTGAGTTACCCACACCTCCACTATTAAGACACTCTCACGATTTTGCATCAGCTCATAACTTGTGTCCGAAACTGAACATATCCGTTCATCGCATTCCGAGAAAAAAAAAATCTCCCAGCTATTTTCGATTTTCACCTTTCAAGGAAGTTGATCGCTGAACGCCGATGATTGTATCGGGTTCGGCGTCAATATTCGGGTTCAGCGTAGCACAAACCTGGCATGTAGAAGAAAGGTTAATGCAGGACGCCACCATTTTTTATTGCATATCAATACGATTCGCATATGAGTCTATACAAAAGGTTTTCCGTACACTGCTCACCTTATTACTTGAAATAAATCAGCCAGTGGCATCTTCCTTTTTCACTTCTAGTCTCCAAATCAGTTTGAGAGTCTTCATATTCCAAAGACAAATTCACACCTTCTCCAAGTCATCCTTCTTCAACTTTGAGTTCCTGCGACTCCTCGCCATGGCTCTATTCGAGGGCGGCGAGATCGCTGAAATTCTCGAGGCAGTAAGCAAGATCAAGGACCCGGATCCTGAGAGCTGGTACGACGCCTGGAGCGAAGCCGGCACAAAGGCCGAGCAGATTGCCCTAGACTTATTGATATATAATGTAGGTCATATCTTAGTTACTAAAATATATTTGAAAAGTTTTTACTCCAAAACCCCTATCACTGGGTTGTACCTGTGTCGGCGGGTCGGAACTGGCGGCTCGGCCGAGGTGCCCGGCGATCTGGTTGGTTCGTTGAAAAAACGCCCCTCTATGATGTAGAGAATCTTGTCGACGTATTTGGGTCCATTATTTTAAAGCGATGTGCACGGTGACGCTCTGACGCCAATGGAGGCATCGGCCGAATGTGTCGCCGCTAAACAAATAGAAGGTGTTTGGAGTAAGGGGGAAACTCGGCGAAAGGAAGATTCACATAGATATTTATCGTTTGAGATGGCCTAATACGATGTACCGTAAAGCATTGAGAGTTCAGATATTTTTCGAATCGTTCGCAACACCGTCATTATGTCTGGCAGAACTTCGTGGGAACCACCAAAGGACTATCAAAATCGTCACGTGGCGATCCTTGGAGCAGGCGTGCTTGGCCGCCGCATAGGTGCGTGGACCATATTTCCTGTGTCTTATAACCTCCTAACACTTACTTTTCAGCTACTTGTTGGACTTCAGGCGGATACAATGTTAAAGTTCGTGATCCTGATGCATCGACCAGAGCCGCCTGTCTAGAGTATGTGCGGGATAATGTCTCGTCGTATCCTGCGGCGCAGAATAGAACCGTACAACCAGGGAAGATTGAGGTTTTCTCAGATCTGACCAAAACTGTTTCCGATGCGTGGCTCGTCATCGAGGCTATTCCAGAAAAGTTGCAACTCAAGATTGATACGTTCGCCGAGCTGGAAACGCTTGCAGCACCAGATGCCATCCTCGCCACTAATTCGTCATCATATAAGTCATCCGAGATGATTACTAAAATTTCGAATGCTACCAAGACTCGTGTTCTAAACACGCACTACTATATGCCACCCAGCACCATGGTCGTCGAATTAATGACCGATGGCGAAACAGATCCTGCGGTAATAACTTTCGTTGCAGATCGCCAGCGAGAGGCCGGAACTGTTCCATACATTGCTCGAAAAGAATCAACGGGATTCATCTTTAATCGCTTGTGGGCCGCTGTCAAGCGTGAGGTGATGACAATCCTTGCTGAAGGCGTTTCTGTGCCGAACGAGATCGACGAGCTATGGAAGGCAATAATGATCGAGGGAAACACATATCCCTGTGCACTGATGGATCGTAAGTCATGCTGGAACTATACTTGATCTTTCAGTACCATTCTAACAGTGCCCGCAAATAGAGGTAGGATTGGACACGGTAGCAAACATTGAAGACCACTACATAGCTGAGCGCGGTCTCTCATCAAAAAATACCGTCGACTTTTTGCGCCAAAACTACCTTGAAAAGGGAAAGCTGGGAAACAAGTCAAATAAGGGTGGCTTATATCCTCGTCGTTCAGACGTGCTCGTGCTAGATGTTGGCCTGGCCGCTCCACAGCGTTCGAACTACGACGGATCTGTGTTACAGTTTTCTGCCAAAGGATCGCCACCAAAGGTTTTGATTGGTTCTCAAAGCCTTCCGGATGGAATCGACGTTGATACCGATGCTGGCCGCATGTTTTGGACCTGCATGGGAGTACCAGGAAAAGATACGGGCGAAGTGTATTCTTCTAATTTGGACGGCTCTAAGATCAGGTGCATCGTGCCCAAGGGAGTCGCTAACACTCCAAAGCAGCTTGTCGTGGAACCAATTTCGAAGAAGCTATACTTTACTGACCGAGAAGGAATGTCTGTTCTTCGTTGCAATTACGATGGAGGTGACATCGAGGTTCTGATTCGTAACGGAGACTGGAAGACGGAAGGCTTCGAGGATGTCACCAAATGGTGCGTTGGCATTTCAGTGTCGCCTAAGTTGGGAAAGTTCTATTGGACTCAGAAGGGCTTCCCAAAATCTGGTAAGGGCCGAATCTTTTGCGCAAATATAGAAACACCAAGAGGAGATGGTCCTCGAGACGATATTCAGCTACTCCAAGGCAACCTACCTGAGCCCATAGATTTGGATATCGACGAGGAGACTAACCAGATTTACTGGACTGATCGGGGAGAGCTTCCATTGGGCAATTCTGTCAACAGAGCCAAGCTTGATTTCAGCACCGGACTCATCGTCAGTGGTGAGAATACAGAGCCATATGAGATTATCGTTCGCCATCTCAACGAGGCTATTGGGCTGAAAATTGACACCATGAGCGGACATCTGTATGTGACTGATTTAGGAGGGTCACTGTACCGTTGCAACTTGGATGGGACGAATAAACAACGGATATACCAATCCGACGAGAGGGCTTTCACAGGAGTGGCCTTGATATAAAGTTCTGAAGCGCTGTTTTCCTTTCACTCTCTCGTGCCACTTCTCTGTGTACGATAGCTTCAATTTCTGCAAAGGAACCCTAGTTGAGTCAGTATGTTAGGCGCGCAGTCCCGCTATTATCTTCTTTACGGATTCGCCCACGCTAGCTGTAGTACCTCTTTGCACACATCTTGTCAATACAAATGCAATTTAATCAGATCCAGTCAAAGGTTGGAACCTTGGTTTAGTCTCCGCCTCTCTGGCAATTGGCCAAAAGCTAAGAGGTGCTGAGAACTGTGCGGAACATAGGCGATGTAAGCCGCTGCTCCGAGATACATAGGAACCCGTGAACTTCCATTCTGCACAGTAAACTACACCATAACTAGTGATCACCCAGCCAATCCGTCACTCACCAGGTCTGGGAGGGTTAACCTATAAATTTAATGCACAGCATATACCATGGCTATCATTCTTCATTTGAATCACGTATTACTATGCTATCCGAGCCGCATGTGTGCATATGGAATTCCACATCATTGTTGACAGTCTAGTATAGATTGATTTAACCTAGTACGCTACCTCTCTGTCCACAATGACCGCCGAAAGAAGTAGTAAACGACGATCGGGGCTTTTGGTCATACGTGAAATGCTGGTTTTTGACGCCTTGCGGTTTGCTTCTGGTACTATGAACACATATTAATTTCAATACCTCAGTACTCACATCAAATAGAATCAAAGTAAACTAACCGTTCTATGGATTAAAGGACATCTGAACCGTTTTTATGTGGAGCCGATTCTAGAAGAGGTTGCACAAAACAAGCCTATTGTCGTTCCTAGTCCAAATGCTGCTGCGGTGCCCATCGCTTTTAGTGGTGTCGCTCCGCCAATCTTTGCAACTACACCAGAAGCAGCAGCCCCAGCCCCTATAAGAGCCACATGTTCCTTCTTCATCAAAAGAGTTCTGCGCTCCCTCCATATGTATGAAAGGGTGTTCGCCGCTCGGTCCTCGTACGTATCTGGCGTTATAGATACTTGCCGCGGTTTGCCATCAATTGTGCAATTGAAGCTGAATACTGATCCATCGCGCTTTGCGCGCATTCGCATATAGTTATCTGTCATTTGATGTAGTAGTTGTGAATCCTTCTTTGAAGGCAAACTCGTGCTGTAAGCGATATTGCCACTCTCCCGTGCAATGAAGTACTTGTTTTCTTCGTATGGGTTTAATGCTGCGAAGATAACTTGATCGTTGAACTTCCTATCGGTGGTGCGATCCACAGTTAATATACTATCAAGTGAGAGGCTCGGGTATGAGTTTCGCAGGTTCCAGGACAGATCTCCATCAGACCAAATCACGATCCAGGATCCGTGTATGCCTAGAGCTACATGGATTGGTGTAAACTTATCCTTGTTGCTTTCCAATTTGGTCATGAGATCTTTCGGGAGTCTATGGCTGATCCAAGATAACCCGCAACGAGCGAAGTAACTGCCGTTCGGGCCAATACTCAAAGACGTATCTTTGAGCTGCTTCGAATCTAGCCAGTCATGAAGCTTCTGGTAAGCATCACGAGATTTCACGACTAATTGGCTGTCTCAGTTTCACGAGGGTACGAGCACATAGTGGCACTCACATTCGTCCACGTCACCAGCTCGAACCACTGAAGTTATAAGTACATTGTCCGAATCCTGCAAGAGCAATATTTGACTCACTATGACCATCGTTCCAAGAGTGCCATATCTGAGCATCTCCATCGTCGTCCTCTCCGCCAATTAAAAATCCTGTTGTGTGCTTAAACGCAGCCCAATAAGGGTCTTCTATCTTGATGTCGGACCAATCGTTCTGGCTCGAGCGAACGAATCTCCAAGCGGTCCCGCATCGCACCCAGTACCAATTCTGCGGCCCGAATGCGAAGTGAACATCGGACTGTGGCAATGTTCGAGGCTTTCGCGTGGCTGCTTTTTCGCTCTCTGAAGTTATAGCGGCTTTTTCGTCGCTGCTTGGTGTTGCAGGAGCATCTCTTTCACTACTTGGCGTCGGTGGAGCGGTCTCCTCATCGCTTGACATGGCTAAGTCGTAGATTGACGTGACTGTAGGGACTTGCAATGCGTTTTGTGTAAGGACAGGCAGCAGTGATTGGTGACGTCATTACAATGCTGGCGCACAGCGTGGGGGCCAGTCTCCAGCTTCCCGCCAACCCAAGTTAGCAACCCCACCTAACATCCCAATGACTGTAATACACATACAAACGGGATAGATCGAAGAGACTGCGTGGAACTTATGAAGGCCCAATGCGCGTTTGTATAATGTAATATATCAAGAACCTAATATTTTGGCAGTGGGTTAGCCACAGTCGATCATCGTCGCATCTTTAGGACTCCAGTGCTGATCAAAGTTCGTGTGCATCATTTTCTAAATGACTTGCTAAGTACATATGGTACTAAAGAATTCGGCATCGAGACAATTGCTGAGCAGCGCCCTATATGAGAATACAACTCTTCATGTACGGTAAGATTATCAGGTGTAATATAGACCAAAGGACGGCAGCACTTTACGTTACTTTAGCCCCGGATATTTGCCCGCAATTACTGATTACCACTTCTTTGACTGGCCTGTCTCCTGGACCCGTCTGAGTATTTTCAATTTCCCTCACCACCTTCATCCCATCAATCACATCTCCAAACACAACATGCTTTCCATCCAAATGAGGAGCTATAGCTGTTAATATAAAGAATTGACAGCCGTTGGTATTGGGGCCTGAATTCGCCATACTGAGCAGTCCCGCACGAGTGTGTTTGAGGTTAAAGTTTTCGTCGTCGAAAGATTCGCTGCCAAAAATAGTAGCACTGCCGGTTCCATCACCGTTGATAAAGTCACCACCCTGTATCATGAACGATGGAATCTGTAGTGCGACTGAGCTACTGCAATATGGTTAAAATTTGAGTGTACCTACCACGCGATGGAATATGCTACCTTTGTAGCCTCCATCTGCTTCGCCGGTACAGAATCTGCGAAAATTCTCCGAAGTCGCAGGAACGATATCCAGGTACAGTTCCATTTGAATGCGACCCGCATTGCGACCTATGCATTCAGGTTAGTAATGGTAGCAGGAAATCGTGTTTCGAAAGCATGATATTCTCGATTTAGAATCACCGTTCGGTGTAAGTAATGCTACGGAACGAAGATGTCGTGTTTTGTAACGCAAGTAGGACTGTGGGCAGTTACTAACCTCCGATAGTAATGTCAAAGAACACAACGGGATTATCCGGATTTGTCGGAGGCTTCTCAGTTGTGCCGGATTGTGTGGGAGTTTGATGCTCGGGTGCTACGTTTCTTTCGGAATGTGTGGGACCTTGTTGTGCATTTCCCCCTGTTTGCGCCGGGCGGGCCAGCTCGGTTTCCTCCCCTGCGTTTTTGCTTGAACCACAACCCATCGCTACAGTATGCTGAGTATACGTTAAAAGTGTATGGGTGTGATATTAGGTGAATTTAGAACAAAGGAAGGACCATCGTCGTGATGTGGAAAACATTGGGAGTCAGCCACACCTATGACGACAAGGCCTAGGGACGCCACAGAGACTAACAGTAGTACGTCCTTGGGTCGCGTAAGTCATGACGCATCCTGTCATAAATCATTTGCGCATGGTGTGAAGGATAGCTGTCATAAAGTATCTTACACGGCAAGACACAACTGCTTGGGTATAAGAACGCGATGCGACGACGGGCATGTGTACCGGCGCTTTTAGGCCCATTCCCTAATTGTTTCATTTCACACAACTTCTTAAATTCAACACAGACTATGTTGTGTCATAGATGTACTTAGCGGGTTGTGGATCATAGTCTACTAATTGAATTTGATTCTACCGTAGGTTTCTGCAAGGCCAACGGAAAAGCAGAAAGGGGCTGGAAAGTGGGCCTTTAACGCGATGGAAAGGTGGTGATTGGTACTCGGCTCATGCGGGAATTGCAAAACTTCTACGGTGTTGGTCACGATGGTTCGTGCCTGGTGCGAAGTCGAGCAGCAAAGGGAGCAATGCCCTACCTTGTTAATTAAGGGAATACATTTCAGTACCACCTGATAAGTGCAATTGATTGATTCACAACGGCAGAACAAGTTTTGAGAGTTTTGGTTCGTCGTTGATCTAATTGGTGGCCTATTCGATAAGTCGATTCTAGGATCCGTGGATGAGACAACCATATGATCGATGTTCCAGCCCAACATACCAGCCCAACAATTTCCTCAGAGTCGAACTCAGAGTAAGAGAATACTTGCTCAAAGGCATAGTACCGCCTCGAGTCAGTACAAATCACTTGCAAAGTCCAAATTCCTATTTCAAATTCAAAACCAACTGCTACCGACGCAAGCTTAACGATGAATAAATCTCGCATTCGCGACTTCTTCTGCAAAACATGGAGAGACCTCATTCTTTCGGGAACACTTATCGATGGGACTGGGATAGCGCTACAGCAGAAGCAAAAGGAAAAAGGGTCCAACACATCGCCGCCTCCATACACCGAAATCCCTTCGCAAGACCACAGAGAAGATCTTCTGGCCAACAGCAATACCTCTTATCCGCTTCTCAATGACATGAGTAAAGAGATTGGAATTCGTCGACAGGGCAATCTTCTTTGGACCCTTGTAGAAATCATAGCAGCCACATTCTCCACAGATTGCCAAAAACTCAGAGCGGCCCTAGTAGAAATGAACCCCACCTGAGCCCCTTCCGCATTCATCAAAGACTCCTCCTCTATCCTGGACGAAACTCAAAGATCCCGAGTCGCAGAGATGACCGCTCTTGTTCGAAATTTCAAGGAGGTACTGACCCAAAATCGCTGGCTCTTGATCCACAAACAGAACAAAAGACTGATGAGGAGGCTTGTCTTAGAGCCCGTTGAAGAGTTAGATCTGAATCTTGATTATGTGTTGGAAGTCATAGGCCGATTCAAGCGTGTGGAAGGTTGTAGGAGAATAGAAAGCACGCTGGTCGATTATTGGATGACATCTGCCTCTACAAAGGCTCTAGGTGATACCATAGCATCGCATGCTTTACTTGTTCAGTCCTTCGGATTAGATAAGGAGGTAAGCATAGTGCTGGAGGATTCTATTGGTTCATTTCAGAAGAACAAAGGATTGAAAGGGCTCTGTACCTCAAAACAACTGCAGGAGGAATCATTATTGTCCGGAAAGGGGACATCTTGTTGGCCACTAAGCGAGGGGTACATGAAACTGGCTAGTGCAGTAAGAGGATTGAAACAGGGCGGCGTGATGCCGGACCCGTTCAAGTCAAGTCGAACAAGACTGAGTGAAACGCGAAGGCTTCGTAAGGTACCGAAAATAAGGAGAGTACTCTATTAAACAGACTTCACAACTACGAAGGAGATCATTTTTATTGATTATTTGGTCACAGCGCCGAGGCCACTCAGGCTGAATAGTCAATAGAAACGAGCTCCTTCGTAAGTAAGAGCCATAGCTCAATTGTAGGGAGAAATACTGCAATATCATCATCAAACCATCTTCTTCAAGCTTCGGTCGACCCGGAGTCGGACGACGGCAGCAAGAATCGTAGCCACGACTGCCATCCCACCAGCGTAGAATATTGCTGGTCGATAAGGGCCTATACCATTGTTCTCGCCTCCAGAAGCGTCTAGGATATAGCCAGCGATCGGTGCACCCTACCAAGGAAAGATATGAGCGCATGATTTTCCAAAACTGATACATCGACGATGACTCACCATGAGGTATCCGCCGATCCATCCACTAACGATCATACCCATGGCAACGCCCACTCGTGCAGAGCCAAAGACGTTGCCCACCACAGTAGGCATGGTAGAGAAGAACCCACCGTTGGCCATGCCATTGATAATCACAAAGGCTATCAGGGGACCTAGAGAGCTTGAGAGTGGCCACATGACCATCAGGCTAATAGCGCTTAGGAGCAGTGTGAGGAATAACGTACTCAGTGAGCCCAGCTTGTCACATGCAAAGCCAGACCCTAAACGGCCAATAGCTGAACAAAAGTTGAAGGCTGCCAGTAGACCAGCGCCAGCAGCTGAAGGAAGGCCGAGCGAGTTGCTATACAGCGGTAAGAAGAAAGGTGGGACGAAAAGTGGAAATGTGCCAATGACACCAACTGCAAAAACGAGCAAAAACTTGACATCCTTGAAGAGTTTCCACTCTACAAATTGAGCTTTTCGAATGGGCACACGCTCCTTCATCAAATATGCAGCGGGCAGCCCGGTGCTCAAGATCATGAATCCGAAGATTCGAAAGGACCAAGGGATGCCGACGTGCTCGATAAGGGCGTTAAGCATAAAACTCATGGCCGTACCACCGAGGCCGCCTCCGGCATAAACTATGCCATTTGCGACGCCACGTTTAGACTTGAAGTACTGCGCCGGAATGGTTGATACAGTCTAGCGATGTGTTAGCGTAAAGCATGTTCGGCCAAGCTGCATTCTTGCGTACCATGAAGCAAAGACTCGTTCCAATTCCACAAACCAAGCCCCATGTCATGAATAGACCCAATATACTGTCAACTGCAAAGCCAGCTAATATACTGCCCAAACCTAAAAAGAAGATGCCAGTAAGACCCGTGACTCTCGCGCCCAGTTTCCTGATGAGCGTGGCGTTCGGTATCGCAAGCACCGCGATCAAAGCAGGCACGAGAGATCCGACGAATGCAAGAGTAGCCGGCGAGTATTTCTTCTGCTCAACAAGAGCAGCTTGCATCACTCCCCAAGTATAGGACGTCCCAACGAACCACCAGGTGATGACTGCACCGGAAAAAACAACTACCCACCCATAGCCTCCATCAGGCACTTCTGAATCGGCAAGAAGAGAGGCATGCATAATTGCGTCTGCATCGGGGTCGGTCTCCAGAGCTCGAAGTTGGTCGTCCTGGTGTTGAGCTCGTTCAGAACTGCGATCCTCCAGCTCTACGGCTGGTGGCGCCTCCAAAGTTTGTGTCAATGCGGTTGCCATTGTCGAGGTAGAGGACAACCAATACGCAAAATCAGATTTGAATTCTTCAAGGCACTCAATTAGAAAGAAAAGACCAGATGAGGGAGAATTTGATCATGATGACTGGTACAGAGTTTGAGGGCCGATCACATGACCTCGCTTACTGACGGGAAGAAAGAACAAGTGCGCCCTTCAAGATCACTAATCTCTTCCCGTGCACATCTCCGTACGCTTCATCATTAGCTAGTCTGTTTTTCTTACGTATTCCACAGGTCCTTCGTAATGATGTCTAGCACTGATTGCGTAATACACTCCTGCTATTCCAAGCACGCCCACATATACTACGATCGCCCAATTCATACCCACAGTACCTGGATCCGGAACAGGCGGGAAGAAAGCAAAGACGAACACAAGACCGCAGAATGCTATTGCTAGCCCGTTGATGGTGAGGCCAAGACTGCGTCCGAGATCGAACGTAGATGGCGGAACCGGCAACTTGCTTAGACGGCGCCACGCTATGCATCCAATCGAAATCATGTAGGATGTTACCATCGTCACGGTACCAACGGACATGATGATGTTCCAAGCAATCGTGGAGCCGATATTGATGCAGTGAAAGACGCAAGCAAGAAGCGTTGACACGATGATCGCATTGATTGGAACATGGAACCGGGGCGAAACGCTGGAGACCCAGCTAGAAAAGGGAACGCCGCGGTCGCGAGCAAAGGCAAAGAGTTGTCGAGATGCACCTGCCATGTTGCTGAGGTTGTTAACGAAGTTGAGTATGATAAGAAGCGATGTAAGACCGGCCGTACTCGCCGAGGAACCCGTGGCTGAGTAGAACACTTGAATGATAGGGTATCCGGTAGGTGTCGTCAAGGCAGCTTCTATATCGCCAACCGTATAACAAAAGGTACTGTGGATGTCGTCAACGGAGGCGCAAACGGACTATGGATCTATAATTACATGAGTGTGAGGAAACCCATGGCGCCGTTTGCCACCATTGTGCTGAACATGACTCGTGGGAGGAGCTTGGAAGCATCCTTTAACTCTTCCGACATATGGGCCGGAGCATCTGATCCGACAAAAGCACCGACGTTCGTTATCATTCCAATAAGACAGGCAACACCAGCTGTGCGAACAAAAGGTCAACATATCCATCGCTTACGTGAACGGTGGATTACTCACTGTTTCCCCAACCTGCATCTATGAAAGAGTTCCAGACTTGAGCGCTTGTGGCCTTGGGCGCGAGAACCCATAACGGCACCAGAATCGCAATCCATGCTGCGAAGTGCAGAAACAAGATTATACCTTCAACGAACGGTAACCAATTCGCGAGGAACGTGTTAAAGAAAGCAGAAATAAAAGTGATTAATATCGCTATCAGCGTCCCATGCCAGCGTTGGTAATTATAGGTTGGATAGCTGAGGATTAGCAAGCCTTGGAGCATGGTTCCGGAGACGAACGCTCCAACTGTGACACCAATCTGCCAGCCCATGATGCCCAACCAACCAACGATATACGAGAGCTGTTTCTGGTATTCACGAGGCGCAAATTCAGAACACCAATGATACTGGCCTCCGGCTGTCCTACATGCTATTAACTGTTTGATGTTTGATTGCTTGATGGAGCACCTACGGAGCCATTGATGCCATCTCCGCCATCGATATGGCGACGAAGGTGAATCCTATCCACACACCAATGTATGTGTACAACAAGCCAGATGGACCACCGTTGCCCAGCCCAAAAGCGACAGTGCCAAGAACGGCTTCCCAAGTTGCCATCAGAATGAGGGCAAACCCAAAAATGCTTGCGAAGCGGAAATTGCGCTACAAACGTGTTGGTCTCAAAAGCATATATGGCGTACAGGCGTACCTTAAACAGCTGTTGCTTCCCCAGCCGCCGCATTGCTTCCTGGTCTGATGCCGTTCCAGCTTCGAATTCAGATGAGACAGCATCTTCACTGGGAATGACTACTTCTTCGCGCGAAGTGAGCCCAGACTTCTCCATTTTGATGGGTTTCCTCTCGTGGGATAATTGTGTGGAAGTAACTGGAATCAAAGCTTCCATTCAATGGCGGGGTAAATATACCTACGTCCGCATCGACGTAAGGTCGTGTAGACATGCCTGCATGAATGCCCGATAAGCCGCAGGGTGAAATAAAAACATTATGATTCGCAATGGTCGACTACACCGATCATCTTTCAAGTGCCGCGTTAAATAGAACCCTGAACCTGACATCCAATAGATGGCAAGTACCGATCTGATATTGCATGGTACAAGAATACGGGAGTACATCTCACAATCCCTGGCTGAAGAGTAGATCCAGCCAATCGGGCGAAGAAGCGTAATTAGCAGATGAGTCTAGCGCACATAATGAAGAAACGAGATCTTGCAGGCATGCAACATGGTGCGTTGCACTCAGGACTTTGAGTTTTTTTCCTTTTCACACTCACGAAGAAAAACAACTGCAGTATGCTATAGTGCTTATGCCTAAATGTCTGATCACCTGAAAAACGTTAGCGTCAATACAATTGGTGTTGCGAGACAAAGTGAGTAAATGCTGGAGACACTGCAGCTGAATTTTGACGTTGCACTGCAGCCCCCGCACATGAGCAAGTCCAGACTTGGTCGGAAGTCTAGACTCTCACGATAAGCGGAGTCGCCCTACGCTGCTCCACACAGCGTCCACATATTTGACGTGATACAATACTCAAGACCTGTCTGCTCACGCAAGTCGTCTACGACTCACCAGGGTCAACACCCTCGGCGGCGAAGAATCCGGAACCTTCAAGCATCATCCGGTCGAAATCGTAGTCCGCCCAGCCCATCCCAAGTAACCTCTCAATGCCTCCTTTTCCCCAAAATAAACTATTGAGCCCGTAAAGAACGACGCACTCCCAATTGATAGGCTTTCCGATCTCTTTGAACAACATGTCGCAGAAAATTAGCATCTTCCACATGCTCCTCAACGCTTCCTTAAGCAATAACAAGTCCGTGAAGACATCTCGTTCTTGTCTTCTGTCCTCTTCGCCCCTATTTTGGCTCGTAACGTCGGGATCAAGATATTGAGAACGTCGCCCGCTGGTATAAGGAGCAAGGAGAGGATTAAAAAAAGCATGTTCGACCACGTGACCGTGCTCTTTCAGTACTATGTCCAACAAATCGCTGAAGCTCTTGGTGTTCATGTAGGCTGGTCGAGGTAACAAGTCTACAAATCTGGAAATGCGATAGTAGCTCGGTTCATACTTTTCTACATGTTCATGTTGCTGTAATAACGGGGAAGATGGATCGCCATCGATATAGGTCCAAAGGAGATTTAGATATATGAACGCAACAGCAATCTTCTCCACGAGTGATTTTACGCCAACTTCGATGTTGCAGCAGTCCATGCCGTCGCTGAGGAACGTACTAATTCCCACTTGCGGATGATGCGCAAGCAGGAACAAGGTCTCAACCATGTATGTTTTTCTCTGCGTATCTGCCGTCGTGGCCGCATCAATAATGAGAAGACGTAATATGTCCGAGCAGGATTTTATGTCGAGCCAAATTCTGTTGCGCTCCTTGGTGGTACATGTGGAGTAGTGAGCATTGCGAGCTATTAAGTCGATCCACGTCTCCACTCGCGCAAACTCTTCGACCAGCCCTTGGCGACCGTAGGATGTGCCGCTTATGATGGGTTCATAAGACATGTACGTAGTGGCGAAGTCTGATGGGAAGACATAGCGTCTTTCAGAATTTGTCGGGGACGTCTCGCTTGATAGTTGGCGTAGCTCCGCGTTGCGTTGTTGTCTCTTCGCATCATTCCCAATGTCCTCAGAGAGAGGTGTGCATGCTACGTCCCGATCGTTTTGCTCTGATTTCATCCACGTCTGCGCTCGTTCCACGTAATCCTTTAAGGAACGATACTTCTTACGCTCGACAACGGAGTGTTCTCGAACTGTCGCCTGAAACTTGCGCGTAAAGTATTCGAGCTGTTTGCGCTGACCTGGTTTTCTCTTTGGAAACAGTTCGGGGTGCTGAGGACCCGGATCAGAGCCATCACCAAACTCGAACATGGCTGAGAGGCTGTGCCATGGAATCGAGTGGGAAAGAAAAGCCATCGTATACTAGACGCAATAATGTCTGTTAATGATCGAAAACACTGTTGATGCCTTTGAGTAAAGCAAAACGTTAAGTAAAATAGAAATGCTGCAATTCATTCATTGCGAGGAGTCAGATCGAGCGGACTGACGCTTGACTGGTTCCGGTTAACGCGCTCTGCTCTCTTTTACTACCGTGCCTATGCAGCTGGGCTCTGGGAGCCACTACAGGAAGACCACATGTGTTACACTGCAAACTCGTCACTGCGAATTCTTTTATACCTGCATTACGAGCACTACAGCGTTAACTCCTATAAATTGAAAACGGAATCACTAACATCACGCCAGACTGGACACCAACTTGCATGAGAATCAAGTCCCGTTCATGAAGGTATGGGAACGATTTTTATTCAAATACAGTAGACGCAAGAATCAGCGCACGCGACATGCAATAGTTCAGTTATTGATCATTTGAGCAGTCTCGAAATATCGCGCATCGTCATTACACCGCCAAACATTGCAGTCTTATACTCCCAATATCTCCCAACATCACCTCACGCTCACAAACCCAAGGCCCACAAAAGTAATCGTACATCTCATCATTAGTACCAGACCTTCATTATAGACCCAAAAAGCGCCGACAAATGCCAAAATCCAACATGGTATCTCGGAAACACAAACGCCCTACCCATTCCATCCCAACCCAACCCATCCCTTCTTTCTAACTCCCACCGAAACTATCACCTACTTAACATAAACCGGCACCCCAGGATGCATGTTCATCAAATAATGCGGACCAGGCATAGTCCCACCGCCCACGACCCCCCTCCAATCCCCACTCCCCGCACTCGTAGTCCTCTCATGCCCTTGCCCCTGCCCTTGCCACGACCCATTACTGCTCTCCCCCGACAATTTCTTCCGCACACCCCACTTCGCGAGCCCGAAGTCGCGCTCATCCTCTTCTCCGAGGCGTCTGCGCATCGTAGCGCGCGCGTAGGCGGAGCCCCGGCGCCGCACGCACAGCATGATGAACGTCGTGAAGACGAAGACGAGCAGCGTGATGGAGATGTATGCCAGGACGAGCGGGTTTGGCGTCGAGGCGAGGCGGAAGCCGAAACCGCCGGTTAGGACGAGGAGGAAGAAGGTTAGGTTTGTGAGGGGCATGTGCAGTTTTGGGATCCAGGATTTTAGGGAGGCGATGAAGCGCGCGGGGAGGAGAGACATTAGGAGGATAGGAAGGAGAGTGATGAAGGCGAGGAGTTGGTGGGGGGAGGTGTAGTTTTTGGACTGTGGGGCGTTAGTTGGCTTTGCGGAGGCAAGGGATGGAGGACATACGCGGTTGTACTGTGGGCTTGTGGCAATGCCCAGAGCGTAGGATATGACGAGGAAGACTAGGATGGCGATGGACATGCCGACGTGGATCTTGATGTTGCGGAAGAAGCCAGCGAAGACGACGTTGATGGGCCAGAAGACAAACAATGCTATGCACCCTATGATTGCATGCGCAAGATCCTTTCTGTCATGGTCCCTCACCATACCCTCAAGCTTCGCACCTTTCAATTTTGCTTCGGGCTGTGGCACGCCAGCACCGGAGCCAGTCGCGGCCACCATGTCCATGGTGAACTGTCCGTAGCGATAATGGCGTCTGAGTGGTGCGTTGGGATCATCAGACTGCAATCGCGTTCCAGGGCCGAAAGCGAAGCTCATGGGCTGCGCGGTAGAGGACTCGTCGATGAAGCCACCGGGCCACACACGGCACGAGCGACAGAGCGCTTTGAGGACGAACATCTCGTCAGCAATCCCCGTCCCGTTGAGGATCTCCAACTTGATGCTTGGGTCGAAGGAGGGTTCAGCATTGGAGACTGCGAAGCGCGGGCTCACAGTGACATCTTTCGCAGGTTAGCACACGTCCACCATATCTACCTTGTGGCAGAACGGATTGTGAACATACCATCTCCCTTCCCATTTAGATACATGATCAACATCAAACTATTCTTCATGCCCTCTCCAAAGCCCACACCGACCCACGAGTAAGCCGGACTCGTGAAGTAGATGTACACATCGCTTGAATCGTTCGCCAGACTCAGCGAGAACTGCGTCTCGGTCTCCTCGAGGTAGAATGTCGAAGCCGAGGGCGCCTTTTGCTGTGCGCATGCGCTCGTTGCGAAGACTGTTCCCGTCAGCTTCCATCGTCCACATGCATCCAAAGGCAAGACCCGACTTACGCAGAACGAGCAGCGCCCTAGCCCAATCCTTAAACGCCCACATCTTTCCCAGCTTTCTCTGGACACGAAGCAACACAGAAAGAAACTCCGATCGCGAACCAAACTTGTCAAGCCAAAATCGCAACAAAAAATCAAAGAAGGATGCACACGCTCAGCGCCAGCTCCGACGGCAACGCTCCCTCACTCCCCTCGCAGCGCCCCAGGGTATATACCACGCTCACGCCAGCATCTCACTCCTCGCATGCAACCCTAAACTTGGCGGCTACAGAGCAAGTCTCCACGCCCACTCGTCTGGCACACTCACACCTTGCATGAGGCAAAACGGCGTGCGACCCAATGAATACGCGCGGCGGCGGCGGGAGGGGGCGCGTACAGACGCCCGCCAGGGGTCGACGCCCGCACAGCACAGACCTAAAAATACGCCGAGCGAGGCGGAGGCATACGCGCCCACACAGATGCATCTGGTCGGCGAAGCCACCCTGTCCATCCAATGCGGGATCCTGCCAAGCGCGCCGACATGCGTGCAATTATGTGCCAGCCGGGCACACGCTTCTCACCTGCCTTGCCGGCAGACCGAGTTTGCCTGCTGTGCGCTCGTCGGTCATCCATCTGGTCATAATCACAATCTCCCTCCCACCAACTTGGCCAATATCGTGGAGGTGAGCAATTTACGGCTGACGAGAGTCATCTAAGAGCGGGTCAGAAGACAGCAAGAAGCGTAAGAATAGAGGCTTACGACGAGGATGGATCGTGATCGGTGTTGCTCATCCGTTACTTGCAAAGTCTACGTCTATATGCAAGTGACAAGGCTTTTTTTGCATTCCGTCTCTCCGTCCGTCCGTAATGTGGTATTCCAAACCCACTGACCAAAGACCCGGACACACCACATCTGACGTTCTATCTACATGTATCTTCCCACAACAACTCTATACGTGCCAGTCGCAGAAGACCAAACTGCCAACCCAATCCATCTCAACCCGATCCCATTCTTACCCTCAAGAAACTCAAATACACACCGCCCCCTTTACTACCCAGACGAACCTACCCCATAAAGTAATCAGCAATCACACGGCACACTCCCAACTCAATCCAACCTCACTCACACCCAAACTTACCACTCCACCCGCAAACCTACCAAACAAAAACCACAAAACCTAAACCCCCCATCCCATTTACTCACCTCTCCTCACCTCACCTCCCCACCCCACCCCAACTTAACCTCTACTCCACTCCGCACCACTCCACACTCCACACCCCACACACTCCATTCATCCCCATACCCAAACCATCATCACTATCCACGCCCCCCTACACACCCAGCACACCCAGCAAGCAATTCCGTCCTCGAAGAAGAAACTCTCCAACTTGACTTAATCTCCAACATACCTAGTATTTTGCTATGTATATGCGGAGAATAGAATGCAGGATGAGTAGGTTAGGCTAGTGTGTATGTGTGGCGTGGAGTAGGTGGGCTGGGCTGGGCAGGTATAGAATGCGAACGGGGGAAAGGAAGAGAGGGGAGGGAGAGGGAATGAGGAAGCGTATTTCATCGTGATGACTTTGTAAGTAGTGTATTCGTGGAGTGAAGGGAAGTAAGTGTTCAGTCCCTCTGCCTTGTTCTCTTTCTTCCTCTTCCTCCCAGCCCATCTATCTCATCTATCTCATCTACCCCATCCTTCCATCCTTCCTTCTCACCTCTCAACCCTCACACCGTAGCCCAGGACACCCAACACAGCACAGCACAGCATAGCACAGCACATCTCACATCCCATACCTCACACCTCATACCAACCCAACAATCCACCCATCTTTACGCGCGTGTACGCATATAAACACCCTTTCTATTCATGCACTCATTTCATGTCATGTCATGTCATTCATAGCTTCATTCATTCCACAAACATACATACATACATGTACCCCCAGACCCCAGTCCCCAGTCCCAGGTTCCCCTTCCGTTTCCCCTCCCACAGTCCCC
The DNA here is from genome assembly GCA_019828545.1 of Paracamarosporium sp. OC-R06-R3. NCBI lineage: Eukaryota > Fungi > Ascomycota > Dothideomycetes > Pleosporales > Didymosphaeriaceae > Paracamarosporium > Paracamarosporium sp. OC-R06-R3. Next base: position 12,926 of record JACVRA010000191.1, on the reverse strand, counting down.
CTTAGTCTCCCTCCCCAGTCTCCCTCCTCACACTCCACAACCTCACTTCAACCCTGCCCCGCTTTACCCCGGCAAGTAAACCCCCAGAAAAAGAAAAAAAAGAAAAGAAAAGCAGAAAAGAGAAAAAAAAAACACAATCATTACGCTCAGCCAGAAAAGCCAAACCAAACCAATCCCACCCTACAACCAAGAAGAAAAAAAAAAGAAAAGAAAAGACAAGAAAAACCCCCACACCCCGCTACCTTCCCTCCGAATCAACAAATGCAGTCATAACATCGTAAGTATGCATTCGCACGCATCGCACATATCACGTTCCAGCCCCACGACCAACCACGCATCCAGCCATCTACGCATCATCCACGCCCATTCCACCGACAAAATCATGCACGTAACCCGTGGATATCATCCCTTTTGATCCCGCGTGGCGAGTAGATAGATAGATAGAAGTCGATAGTCTCGCAAGACCCAGCCCATCCAATGATCCGAAAGAGGAAAGTCGCGCAGCCGGCAAGGAAGAAAGGAAGGTCGCACAGTGTGCAATAGAGCACCAAGGCGTATCGTATCCAGAAGGAGGGAGGAATGAGCACGTCTTGCCCGAACGGGACGCTTGCACCGCGAGAACCTAGGTCAACCGATGAATTGAAAGACGGGTCTCGTGGCCGCCTCAAGCAAGGACGCGGAGCGCTGTGCGCGGCGAGGCTGACCGGGGTGCGACGCGCTTAGCGGTACCTGGTGCGGTGGCGATCGAGGACGAATTCGTGCTCTGAGTAGCGGTCGTCCCAGTCGCGGGGCCGGCGATCGCGTATCTCCTCGCGCTCGTACTCGATCTGGCGTATGCGGGACTTGCGGCGGCGGCGGATGTCGTCCGAGATCTCGACCAGTTGGAGGACGTCCTCCTGCGGCTCGTTAGCGGCGGCCAGAATGCATGCAAGGGGTCAACTCACGTAGCGCAAATATTCCATGACATAGAAAAAGTCGTCCGTCTCTTCGTAATCATAGCCCATGGCATCAATGGCTTCTTTGAGCACAAGATCCTTGGTAATCTCCGTCCACATGTCCTTGGGCTTTCCTTTCACGGGAGCGGGAGTCCCGAAATCTGTCGCAATCTCCTCCTCACCGCTGATGAACTTGGAGCGTCGCACGCCGTTGTAGCGTTGCCATGTGATCTCTTGCGCTCCACCGCCAAGGCCATCCATGCGGACGCGGCTGGTACCGGGTGGCACATCTACAATGGCCCAATCTTTGGTCGCACCATTGTACGCTTCTCCTGGGTAACCCCGTTCCATGGCCTTTCGGTTGTAGTAGTCGGCTTCCTGGTCAAAATCTGAGTCGATTGGTGCGGTGCGAGCGCGTCTTGGTCGACTGAGAGACCGTGTCTCTCTCAGACTTATGTCGGTCTCACGGCCTGTTCGCTCGATGGTCTCACGCTCGAAAGTTATGTCTTCTTCGAAATCCCTGCCACGGCCGCGGCTCCTGGATGGATGTTAGGTTGGTGCTAGACCGCACAGAGGGACTACTTACTGGTTTCGTCTTATCGAGATTTCCAGGCTTTCATCTCGAGGAGGAGAGGGAGGAGGCGGTGGTGGGGTCGGTGATCGAGCACGCTCGACTCCTGCAATGCTGTCAAAATCCGCAAGTTCGCTGGTATCAGATGAGCTTACCGTGATCGATGTGCCTGTGGTGCGTAATGATTTCCTGGATGATAGGCGGTCGGATTTCCGGCTCTGGTGGCGGTGGTGGAGGTGGAGGTGGAGGCGGGGTAGGAGAACGCTCCTCCTTACGTCGAATGATGATCTCGTCTTTGATCACTTCGCGTTCGCGAGGCGGTGGAGAGGGTTCCCGGCGGCGGACAACGAACTCCTCCCGTTCTCTTGCAACCAAGTCTCCGCGCACGCGAGGAGGCGGCAGACTCTTCTCGCGGTTTCTAATCACCAAAGTATCTTTGTGCTCGTCACGGCCAGTTCGGCTGTCTTCACGATGCTCGTGACGGAAAATAACGTCGTCCCTCTCGACTTCTCGGCGTCGCACGGGAGATCGCTCTCGGAACTTGACCTCCTCACGCTCAATGTCGACTTCGCGGGGCCTGGGGCGCTCGCCACCACCTCGACGGAACACAATGTCTTCGCGCTCGATCTCGCGAGCTGGCGGGGGCCCTCGAGGCCGTGACTGGTCTCGATGGCGGATGGTGATGTCGGTCTCTTCGCGGTCGACCTCCCGTGGGCGGCGGCGGTCAGCCTCGCTCCGGCGGATGGTGATGTCGTCTCGTTCGACGTCCCTCACGCTGGAAGGAGGCGCCGGACGGCCGCCACGGACGACGAGGGTGTCTTCTTCGACCTCGCGGCCTCTGCGCGATCGCGTGTCGAAGTCTTCTTCTCGGCGCTCCCGCACGACCAGCTGGCCGGCATTGGAGCGGCGGTCGTAGTCCTGGTGGAGGAAGTCGGGGACGCTGCGGCGGGGGTCTCCTCCGCCGCGCCTCAGCTCGAGGTCGAGCTCGTCGTAGCTGCGGTCGCTGCGACCGCCATTGCGATAGAAGTCGCGCTGGCGCTCTTCGTAGAGCTCGGCAGTGGGGTAGCGCCGCGACATGGCGGCAGTCAGCGGTGGATGGGGCTCTTGAGGGCGGGGCGGGCTGGGGGGGATGGGAAGAGAGAAGGAGAGAGGAGAGGGAGTCGAGGGCTAGATACTAAGGCGAGGCTGCTCTGGCGTCGTGGTCAGGCAGGGCGCAGGCCTTGGAGGGGTCAACCGGGATGAGTAGCTGCACCCACACGTACGTCATTGCCCGTGCAAGTTTCACGAGGCAGCTGCGTGATCAGCCGAGCCCGAAGCCCAAAGCCAGAGGCCAGACGCAAAAGCAGCCCATGCAGCGAGCCATTCACCGCCCCAGCAAGACACAACCTGTGGTTGCTAGCGGGCGGCGCTGCTTCCACGCTGCGCTGCGCTACGGCGTCGCTCCGTCGTGTGTCGCGGGGAGGCACAGAACCGAGCGACGCCGCAAGCTCTCCAACAAGCAGCACGCAGTGTACGGTAGTTGGGTGTCAAAACCAGGCACGCCCATCCAGACGCCGGAAACCTAATCTGGCCCTGGCATCCAAAGACCGGAAGCCTAACCTAGCCCTCCCGCAAAAGGGTTCTCCAGCCCAAGCATCGTCGAGCGACGAGCGACAGATCTGCCGATGCGATGCGTAGCTCTCCCGCACGCACACTGACTGTTGCACGGCCCACCGATCCTTCCACGCCATCAACTCGGTAGCCGGAACTGCCATCCACTCGAGCGTCCATTGTGAACTGCAGCACGAGCTCCAGCTTGCGATACTTGACGTATGCCATGCTAGAGCGCTCATGTGCATCGGGGCTTACCTGAATGACCCCTGCCCGCGGACGTGCGCACGATGACGTTGGCGAGGTAAACCCATGTGGAGCTATGGTTCACTCTACTGCACTGTACCCCAGCCCTCTGTCCACCGCGACAGGTTTCTTGAAGCGAGACTAGACAGGGAGGGAGGACCAAGGTGTTGCTTCGTGGCTGCATTCTGTCCTCTTGCGACGTGGTGTCAAGATCAGTCTGCCTGCGCCATTTTCTCACCAAAGAACGTCTCGTGTGCTACGTGGTCTGAACATCACTGCTGCCATATTCTGTTTTACTTTTGTGGGCTGAAGGAAGCCGTTGGTGCCCAAGGTGAGGCATGCGAGGTTCTGACGGTCAGTTATACAAGGATCCATTGTGTTCTGTCCGGAATTCAGTTACCGGTCGAAGTAGGGCTCAACCACGGAACATAGAGTACAAGTCCAGCAGTTTCATTTCTGTAGGGCAAATGCTGACTATGAATTGTTCCCGTCCTAGCTAGCTACAGACGATGAACTGACTATGAATCGTTCTCTTCCTAACTGCAGACGATGAAGCTGCAAGCTTCACCAATATTTGGATATCATGGAACTATCACGCATAGGCCTCAAAACTAATGAAACGATTGCACAGTATAGGCTTCAAACACAAAACACTCTCACATCACCAGGGCAGTGAACAATAGGGGTATCTGAAAATGTATATTGACTGTGGCTAGTCACGCCGATACTCATGCTTTCTAGCAGAGCCAACCCATTCGAAATCATGAGCTCATATCCATATCAAACGCCGAAGACCGAGAACCATGAACCCATACCATTCACCAAACCATGTCACGGTATCCAACGCGCCCTGACCGAGAGCCGTGCAGCAGACGGTCGAGAGAGCACATGATCGAGACAGAAGAAAGCAAGACGCTTAACCGCCGAAGCCGTAGAGGGTACGGCCCTGGCGCTTCAAAGCGTAGACAACGTCGAGGGAGGTGACGGTCTTGCGCTTGGCGTGCTCAGTGTACGTAACAGCATCACGAATAACGCTCTCGAGGAAGGTCTTGAGAACACCACGGGTCTCCTCGTAGATCACTGGGCAAGGTTAGCGGTGCGATGGCATGGTGGTGGAGTGAGTGAGTGGAACATACTGGCTGAGATACGCTTGACACCACCACGGCGTGCAAGACGACGGATGGCGGGCTTGGTGATACCCTGGATGTTGTCGCGAAGAATCTTGCGGTGACGCTTGGCGCCGCCCTTGCCGAGGCCTTTGCCACCTTTGCCGCCTGTGAAGACATGTCAGCAACGTGTATGGAGACGATGGAGAGGCAGACGCAAAAGGCGACGTTGTGGTCGCGTCGCGTCGATGCGCGCCGATGCGCGGTGCGTGGCGGTAGCGTGGGGTACCGCGTCGGCTGAGGCTGAGGCTGAAGTGCAACACCAAAGCCCGAGTGGCGGCCACAGCACAGTACACCAACCAGCGCGCAGGCGACGACAGCGATGCACGACGCGACAACAAGATGCAGACAGAGGGCTACTTACGACCAGTCATGTTGAAAGTGCGATGGGGTTGATGGAGTTCTGATGGGTTGGAGTGTGGAGCGCGGACGCGTGCAACGGGGCCGGCGTGTACGGGTTGATGAGAATAAGCGGGTGGAGAAGAAGAGAACAAGAAAGGTCGAAGGCTGGCGGGCGGCGGCGGTATTTATGAGCCGGGCGGGGGCGCTGGATCACAGAATAGGCGGCAGGCGTGGCTAGCCGCTTCGGGGGCAGCGGCGGCCGCGACAGCAACAGCAGAATCAGGCGGGAAAGCGCAGTTTTGAAAGCGCAGCTTTCCAGCACTTCCAACAACTGCCACTTTGTTCGGGGCGAGCCCGGTTGTAATCCAACTTGAAGCGCGGGCCCGTGCGCAACCGCCAAACCCTCTCACCTGCACCCCACCGCCCGCAACGCCGCGTCTTCAACTCTCGGAAATAAATGCTGCATCGCCTCGAATAATGTTCGCCGTGCCATTTCGAGGCTTCTGGCCAAGTTTGAAGTCATGAAATCCATTCGTCGTGGAGTAATTGCCGTTCGTAGCCACTGCCACGCGTTTCGCGTCCGACCTCACGCGTCCCTTCACTCAGACCACCACTTTGAGTGCAGCGTTGTCTACAGCCGCATCGTCTGGTGCCATGATTTATGCTAAGATATACATACCAGGTTATTCTCTACATAATGATCCTAAAAACCCGTCTCGACGAACCCAATACACTGCACCCTACCACCACCACCACACAACGACGCAGCACTGACCGAACAAAGTGCAATCCAAGTAGGAACCATTCAGCCAAAGCAACACCGAACCCAAAGAGCCCTACCATCTCTTGACCCGCATACCGCGCACCCACCTTCCTCTCCATGAAAGAAAATCAACCAACTAACCCTATCCCCACCACTACCACAACCCAGCACCACATAGAAAGCGCCTCAGTACCCTCACACACCCTCCGCCACCCCTCCGTTCTGTGACTCACACAGCTATGACTCACTCGCTAAGCTGACACGCCGATCCGGCAACGCAACTCCACGATGTACGGCACAGCAGTGCCCTACTTACGCCCGTGGACGAGAATACCTCCCGGAGATTCAACACTTCACGACGTCTGAGGTAAAATTGAATATGCTAATGCAAATATATCTCCAGCCTATGCGTGCTTCTTAAGGAACATTTACATCCCTTGAGCAAAATGCTACAACTTCAGAGCCGTCCACGCAAAAGTGATTATGCGAATGCATTTCTATATCCAATCCATACATACACTCTACAAACCCTCCATACCCATCCATGAAACGCTAGAACGCTAGAACCGGTATTCCCACCCTACCTAGTCCACGCCTGCAAAGCAGCATAAAACCAATCCGTAGATCCAGCAAAACCGCGTCAAGCTCAACAGCGACTCTATTGGCTCGTTCTTGCTTGCACTGCCACAACTCACCCACCCACAGCATCACAATCTCGCTCAGACAACAAATCTATTCCTCAGGAACGGGGACGGAGGACACAAATTCTGGGTGTTTGGCGCGCTTCTGTTATTTACCTACCGTTCCCCTTGCTCCGAGCAGACTTCTCTCCTTTAGGCAGAACACTGCGTTTACCAGCTACAGCCATGTCTCTTTCTTCGTAAAGATGCCGCTTTTTACGCGACGGTAAGGGGAAGTAGGTCCTGTCTATTTTCGTGCGATGATGACCTCGCGTCTGATGCACAGTGTAACTCCTACTTTCTACGTGGACACAGAGCGTGTGTGGGCAGTGATGAGTTGCACGAGCAGAATCTGAGCCCATGACCTTAATGATCTAGGTATGACGTTTCGTCTTTGTTAGTATTTGAATACAGAACGATCCTTGCAATGGTACTAGAAAGAGAAGACGACACGCAAGGAGAAAGGAGAGATGATGAAATTGGCTGTTTCTATTGCAGGTATACCATGTATAGAAGACTATCAACCAGCGAACTACATCACGAAAGAAAGATGTCAGCTTTTTACGCAGGCAGGAATTTGCTCTAGGAGCCCGTGGGAACAAATGTGTTATGGGGATCCTGCCTGAAAGCGGTCCCTCAACTAGTAGTGTAAAAGCGTTAAGCTTGCTAGACTCTACTCGCTCAGTCCTAACAAGCAATTAGCGAAAGAGAAGGGGAATTACTTACGAGCAAGCTTCATGGTTAAGGGCAAACGGGGAATATCTCAGATTGGCAATGAGACTGGATCAGAACCATGGAAATACCAACTGCCTTCAACATATAAGACTCGATTTTGCAGGCTACATATATAATCCTGTAGTGTGCCTACGCGAGACAAATCTTTTTCACCCTACTATCGCATAACTCAACCCAACACATCTATTACAATCTCCAAAGAACTACACAAACCACTTTCAATGGTGTTTATCTCAGGAGCAAAATATCACAATTATAACGCTACTTTACCTGATGACACAAGAGTGTTCCCATTTTCAAATCTACCAGGCGGTACGTGATTTCCGAGCGTAGACGAAGAGGTCAAATAAACACTCACGCGTAAAGCCTATATATTTACGTAACATGATCTACAAGTACTGCTTGCCTCCAAAGCCCTGTTTACAATAGCACTATATTAACGACAAACCCCTTGATAGAGGCTCATTAAACCTCATACAACTCTGCAGGCAGATTCGAGCGGAATTATCCCCCTATACTTCGCAAGACCCGTCATCGTAATGGTACGATTTCACAAAGTCAAGCGATTCTTAAATCATTTCTCCCCGCCATCCAATAGGCTACAAACACGCATACGGATCCATGTTAAAATCGACCTCGAAAAGTGTCAAATCCTACACTAGGTTCAAATCTTAGACCTTCTACAGTTCACCCTTGCCCGTCAGAAGGGCTGCATTAGTAAGTTTGTATTTGGAAGTCAAAAACAATATCTATACGTGTAGATACAGCGTGCAAAACTCCTTATAAAGTGCTGTGGGATGGTAGTACCACACAGAGTGCAATGCTGTCGGCTACCCACGCCTCCAAAACCCCGCTCCGCAACCACCGCTCTCAAACACACTTTTTTTCCGCCCCGCGTCACGCTACACCTAGTACCCGGTCGCACCAGGGGCCTTCTCGTCTTTCCTCAAGCTCAGCAGAATCTCCCGGAACCGCTGCTTCTCGCTCCCGGACGCACCGCCCTTCACACCCTTGCCGCTCAGATCCACCAACTTAGCAATGCGTTCCCAACTCGTTCCACCAGCGGTTGTGTCGTCGCGGCTCTCGAGGAACTCCTCGGCCTCCTTCCGTGTCTTGGCCACCTCCTTATCCTTCTTGTTGTTGTAGTTCTCGTAGAAGTCGTCAATGTTCTGCCGTGCTTCCTCGACCGTCTTGTTCTTGCGCTCGGCGGATACCTCGTCGCGGTGCTGGATCTGAAGGTCGCGGCGTTCGCGCCACTCGCGGATGACGTCTGGTTCGGGCGAATCTGATCGCACTGGGGTGAAGGATGGTTGTGGCTGGCCGGGGAGGAAGGGTAACGTGGAGCCGGTAATGGTACCACCAGGTGCCATGTGCTGTACAGAGTTAGACTCTTGTCGAAGCAATTGGGAGACCGCCATAGTATGATTTGTACCCTCCGCGACGCTGCAGGAAATGCGTATGCCTTACCTCGTTGGTTGTGTCAATTGCAGGGAAAGAGCTCTCAAAGCCCAGCATCTCCTCGTTGCCGGTGTTTGCTTGGAACGACGAGTCGCCGCCTAGCAGGTCGTCATCCCCGTCCTCGACTGTGGCCAGCTTGTCATTTCCGGTCGCGAACTCGTCTGCGGCATCGCCGAGTAGTGCGCGCTCTCTGGCTTCGAAGTCGAGCTCGCCGCCACCTTCGCCCACGAGATCGAGATTGCTGTCGCCGCGCGCCTCAGTATGGCCTCAGATAAGTTAGCAAGCTACAGCTGGATGCGGCCTGGTATAGCTGTCTCACCCGCATCGAACTCGTCTAGTGAGGGGAATCGGTCCGCCATTGTGTGGAAAGTATGTGCTGTGAGTTATAGAAGAGAAAGTAGCTGTGTGGTGTGTTGCGAAGTGCGGGTCGTCTGTTGCGGAGAAAGTAGCGATCGTTGCGGTGCTCCTTGGACGTAAACGGCGGTGCCAGGAAGGAGCGTTTGGCCGACGCCAAGAAGCTCGAGCTCTTCGCTCACCCAACTCGACGCGCAACGTACTTCACACGTAACCACCACAATTGCAGCTGCAGCTCGGTGAAAATACGACTCTGTCACGGCCGCGTTCGTGCAAGCTCTTGAGCTTTGGTCTACATAGTTCGCGCTTCAGGTTACATAGTCATTCCGCAGAGGCACAGGGTCGCGTGAGAATCGGATTCCAAGGCCTGGTTGCGCTTTCAACTGTTGGCAGCCTCAGCGTGTGACCCGACATCATGGCTTTCACCGAAGACAGCTTGAAGGCGAAGCTTTCGTCTTTGAACGAGACCCAAGATTCCATCTCGTCCGTTGGCCAGTGGATCTTGTTCCACAGGTACTGCCCTCTTTGATCTTACGTCGTATACCCATGTCTGCCAACATGCTGTATCGCAACGATCAGCACTTCCCACATCTCTATCTTCATCATCATGATTTACTGCCTTCACTATGCACATTGTCAAAACACGACGCAAGCTGACCGCGCACTCACAGGCGACATGCTGACAAGATCGTTGGACTCTGGTCCCAGCGAGTCAAAGAATCGACACCGAACAAAAAGTTGACACTCATCTATCTCGCAAATGGTGAGCCACTAACCAAACTACTTTCTTCCTGAAGCTAACATATAATCAGAAATCGTTCAGCAGTCCAAGATTCGCAAGAAGGAGGGATTCCTCCAGGCCTTCGACCCGATCATCGTGGGAGGTAGCACTCAAGCTTACAAGGGCTCCCCACCAGATTTACAGTCCAAAATGAGGCGAGTCTTTGAAGTCTGGAGATCGCGCCAGGTCTTCAGACCGCAGATCATAGAAGAGCTTGAGCGCTCACTTGATGGTGTGTGCAAGATCACTGCTTGCTTCTCCATAGACACTAACCGGTATAGACGTCGACCGTTCACGAACAACCCGAAAACCCCTAGGCCAGCTCGGTGGCTCCCTGTTCTCCGGCTCCTCCATTCCGCCCGACCTAAAGCCCGTGGAGCCCTTTGCAACCGCTCTCCAGAAAGCAGACCTCGCCGCGAAGCCCGCCATAACAACCGCAAACCAAGAGTACGAGAAGCTCACGAATCCCAATGCGCCCATTCCCACGCCACCCATGCACGCAGCCGCGCTCGCCGGACTGGTTAAGAAACTCGCACTGGCAGAAAACGCAGTGGCAGATAGCATCAAAGCACGCCAGGCGCTTGTATCTGGGCTGGAAAAGCTCCTGGAAACGAACCGCACCAAGCTCGTGGAGGAAGAGGCCCAAGTCGCAGATTTCAAGACGCGCAAGGCCGCCATCGAAAGCCGCAAGAGCGAGGTCGAAGCCGCCATCCTCAGCGGCCTATCTGCCGCAGAAACCAACAAGATCTCCTCCGCACCCCTTCCAGGCCTCGCCCAATCATCCCACGAACGACCTGACGTCGAGGCTCTTACCCCGCCCCCAGTCGAGTCCTTCACTCCTGTTGGATCTCCCACTTTGCAGGCGCAGGCGCAGGAGCCAGATGTCCCCGACGATGTCTTCAGGGAGCCGATTGCCAATCCCGTAGAGCCAGTCGCCGTCCCCGCTCCCGCAGGCACGAACGTCGCAAGCTCAGAGCCTGCCACCGCCATTGGTGAGCCCAATGCTATTCCCGGCGCAGACCTCCTGCACAGCTTGGCGCATGCTCGGTCGGCCGAGGAAAACGGCGTGTATGGACAGGGCACGTATAAGAAGAGGAAGATGAGCCGGAGTGCGGCCGAGGACGAGTTTGCGGCTTTTGAAGGCGACACCGCGATGAATGGGATCGATTCCACGCTTGGGGATTTGATCTAGGGTGTTCGTCAGGTCGGTGTGGCAGATGAGTGTTTGTTCTAGGTCAGGCTTGTTAGTTTGAGATTCCCGTTCCGCCTCATAACAGCTTTCGACTCGTATAAGATCGTTTTGCTTTCGTTCAACACTGTAAAAGACTCCTTCCAGCATGTACTTGGTTTCGAACTTGTGGGGGATTGGGGAGGAACAGGACGGGAATGTTGTTATCCGCGGCTGATCATGCTACATCACAGCATGATGAAAATCGCAACTCCACAAGTTTTCAAGGGGCTTTATCATGTCGAGACCATATGTATTGTAAAGGGTATCTCATTGCTCAGCGCGCGATGATTCTCCGGTACCATTAGCAGCTATAGTACAACCACAATTTCCCTCCCACTTGCATGCATATCTTTAAACTGACTCCCACACGCTCGCTCGCTCGCTCTACGACTGCTCCGGCATCTTATGCGACCGCTCAATCTCCTCCATAACCTTCTTCCCCTCATCCGTCGTCGCATCCACAACGCCCTTCTCCAAACTCAGCATCCCCCCATCACCCAGCTTCCCCACGACCTCCTCCGCCTCATCCACACTCATCTTAGCAAGCACCTTATTCACCTCATCCAGACTCCCGCTCTCCAGCGCACGCTGCAGCCCCGGCGGAAACGCCTCGAAGATCTGCCGTGCAGCAACCTCCACCGCCTTCCCCTCCTCATCCGCAGACGTAGGCTCCTTAGGCGGCACCTGGATATTAATCGTAGTATTGGGATCCACAGCATGCAGCTGAATCTGCTCGACGCCCTCCTGTCCCGCATTCTCCTCCCTCTCCCTCTTAATCTCCGCCGCGCGGTCATGAATCCTGCGATACGTAGAATCGACGTCGTCGTTAAACAGCTTATTCGCCTGGTGGTCCTTCGTCTGCACGCGCTTGAAGAACAGCGCTACGCCGTCGCGGCCGCCGAGCTGCCTGCAGTACTGTAGGAGGAGACCCTGGTGCACGCATTGCTTTGCGTGCTTGGGCTTGCCTTCGAGCTCGGCGTTGAAGGCTTCGACGAGGAGGCCGTCTGTTTCTTTTTCGGCGAGGATCTGCGGGTGCGACGAGATGAAGGTGAGGCAGGCGGACCAGTCGCCGCGCTTTATCTTTGCGAAGTCTTTTGCGAGGGGCGACGCTTCGATGTCGTCGTCGTTGGAGGTGTCGGCGATGGCGGTGCCTTCTTCGATGTCTGCGTCTGCGCCCGAGGACTGGCCTGTGTCGGTGCGCTGGGCGGACGGGCGAGAGGGCGGGTTCAGCAGTTCTACAGAGGCCTCGGCTTTTTTGGGTGCGGTGGAGGAGGATGGCGCTGCTTGCTTGACGTTGGAGTAGTTGAAGCCCTCGTGGATGTCGTCGCTCGTGATGTGTCGCTTCTCTTCTGCTTCAAGCTCTGCCAGCTTGGCCAGCAGCTGTTTTTGCAGGTCCTCCACCCGCGCCTTGTGCTCGCCTAGTCCCGTGATGAAGGCATCTAATCGGTTGTCCGTAACCTTCTTCTCGTCCATCTCCTTCTTTACTTGGTCCACAAGACTCGCCATCATCTGCGGGTATGTCGGCTTGTCCTTGATATGCTCGTGCACGCCTTCCGGCGGTGGTGGTGGCCTGTCCTCTCCGCTGGCCATCATGCCTTCCATCAGTGATTGGAATACAAGTTGGTCTGTATTGCTCTCGCCATCCTTGTCCTTGTGTGATTTGAGTGCCGTCAAGAGCTTATCGATGCGCTCGGTTAGCCCGTCGTTGATGATGCGTTCGTATTTCAGCGTCTTGATCTGGTGTCTGCGGTGGTCGCGCTCTTGGTGAATCTGGGCTTGTTTGGCGCGGATGAAGGACTTTTTGTCGACATTAGGGTGCACTTCGATGTCGCTGTCGTCAGAGAGCTCGAGGGCGTCCTACGTGGCTACGTCAATGTGGATACTCAGGACAGGGAGGGTCAGGGAGAACTCACCCACTTGCTGTAGTTGATCACCATGGCTTAAGCACTGCAGCGTTTAGTATTTGGGAGGCGTCGTGATTTTGAGAAAGTTCAATGTTTGGCGGCGAGCATGATGCGCGGGGCTGCATGTGGTGGGGTCGGGTACGGTGGACGATTAAGAGGTGTAGGGACAA
>JACVRA010000190.1:91095-265182 GCA_019828545.1 Paracamarosporium sp. OC-R06-R3 | reverse complement strand
GGGCGCGTTACGCCAAGAGCCACGGTAACCCCTTCGGGGTACACTTTCGTTAGAACCGAGGCACGGTTCCTTCGAGACAGCCCAGCCAGACATGCAGTTGTGACATCGGACATGATAGGCGAGAAAGAACAGTGACAATCCGCATTAGACATTTGTATGCTTCGATACTCTAAGCATTCTGATCCTGATAACGCCATCTGTATTAGCCTCCTCGCATACAACCTTCAGCAGCAACGTGAAGAGGAGTTGATATAGTAGGTCTCGTTTACACGATCTTTTAGACAAAGTAGATATTTTGTATGACGAAAAAGAAAAGCGTTATGGCCTTCTCTCTTGATTTCTACCTCCGTCGACTTTCATACGTAATTCCGAGGAATTGGCTCGAAACGCCCTTGCGCTATACTGGGTGATGATAATATCTAGGTTCAAGGTTATTACCGCAGTTGGTGGAGCCCTAAGCGTGGCACATTATCTTTCAGACTCGATGGAGTTGCTTGAGTAACTCGAGACCGCGTCGCTGCCTATACTCCCCTTCCTCTTTCGTTATTTCGGTACCAATCCCTTCGCAAACTCAACCTCAGCTTCTACAGGATTATGGAAAAGTCACTACTCGCTTTTGACAATTGTTATTCTCACCCAACCACCCAACCTTAGCGAAGCCCATCAGCATTATAGCCTTGCTTGGGCATAACTCTACTTCGGCAGAGATAACTACTATGAGGATCCTAGTTTTTACATGGGTTGCGCATGCACTGCTCTCCACTATCGTTTCTTTGGTTATTGACTCGCAATGTCCTCTCATTCGAAAAATCACATCCAGCAACAATATTTCTGTAACTCACAGCCCGCAACTCGAACAAGGACTAGTGCATATCAAGTCTCCCACTACGTGGGTCGACGGAATAGCAATCTAGGTTACATGTTGATCATCACGTTGCTCTAGCGCTGGCTTGAACCTAGTTTGTATTTGAAGATTGTTAGTAAACCTTCGAGGGCTCTGGAGCTGCTCCGTGGAGGTGAGCTTTACATATTTAGTGAAACGTTTAGATAACAACACCTAATCAGATATTGAACGATCGAAATCCATGGAACTCGAATAGACTCAATTAAATCACAAATCAAGCGTTTTCTCACTTGTCTCTTCTCAAACAATCTATCAACACCAGCTCGCAACTACGTGAGTGCCAGTAGCTCCAGACCAGCGAGTCCATACAACGCTGCCGCATTCGTCGTGATCCAATCCGCTTCGTCCACAGGAGTCAGAACCTCGCTTCCATTGAACTTCACAGTCGTCCATGGGTCGTCTGGGCTCAGTTCATCTGCACTGTTGTCATTCAAGTACTCATCCCAGGCTCTTCGTGCAAGCGTCCCATTGTTCCTTTGGTTTGCCACATATGCTGTCAAGCGCGAATGTCCTTGGCGAAGGTTGACCTTGCCAAAGTCCTTGCCATATCGTGCTTTCTGTTCGGTATTTGATGCACCGTAGTAGTAACAATAATCGAGCCACGCTTCTTTGAATGCCTTCGGAATCTCAGGATAGTGTTCGAACAACTGGTCGAGTGTTTCTAGGACGCCAAAGACGGCGGAGAGATGAGACACGTTGACGGTACCGTTGTTGTTTGGATCCGTTGGAGGGGGCGCCCATGAACCATCTTCGGAGTTATACAAAGCTTCCCCAGTCACGAAGCCGAACTTCAACTTTGGGAACGTCTTCGCGGTCTCAATGAGTTTGTCGCGTGCTTCCTCCCAGCGAGGTCCGCGGCGCTCCCATTCCAAAAGTTGAGCAGCCGCCACACCTGCCCAATCAGTGCCAAAATTGATGTATAGAGCCGTGGGGTCAGGGTGGTAGACAACACTAGGATCGCGCACTTTGCGACGAGCATCAACGAGAACGAAAGCTTTCTCGGCTTGGAGAGCTTCGTGAACAAGATCGCCTGTCCGCTCGTCGCCACCAGATAGATAGTAGAAAGTTTTGCGATAGACTGGCGTGGAAATACGCACTTGCTTAGCGCTATCGCCCCAGTGCTGTACACCGTGCCGCGTGCCCAAGCCAGTGAAGTTGCCTAAATGGTACGAATCGACTTCCCCGCCGTGGCGGACTTGAGCTTCGGCAAGACGATACACGTCTGCACGTCCAGTACGAAGAAACTGGTTCCAGAAAAAGAGATCAGGCGAAAGTTCTGAGTTATCCCAGGCATAGCCTCCGATATCATACTTCCATTGGTGCCTATCAGTATCGTAGCCATGCATGATGTCGCCATGGTCCCAAAATCCATACCAGCGACGCTGTTCGATTTGGTCTTTGTAAAATTTGATGAGGAAATCAAGATGCGACTCTATAGTTGGTGCATCGGCGGAAGAATTAGAAGAAGCACCAGGGAGGCTCCAATAGGAACCGAGTGCTCGTGTGTCCTTGATGTATTCGGGTTCGGCAACCAACACGGGGGGTTCGTTCGTGTGATCCGTCAGTGTGGATAGGGTATCAGCGGAAGGCGTACTATCGAACGCGTAGATAAAAACCTCATTGGTCCGCGCAATACCATAGGGAGTATTGTAACGATCTTCGTAGTCTTCGTAGGTGATTTCCAGCGCATCAAGTTGCTTTGCATAAGTGTCCTCACCTAAGCCGTCATGGTACGGCCGCAAGTCCATAGGCTGGGCAGAGGGACTGTAGAGCCAGATGGTTATTGAGCCTTCATCTGTTGCTGCATTGGAGATGTCAAGACTCGTAGGGTACTTCTTCCAGAAGTCTCGAAGACCTACGGCTAGTCCACCAACTGTAGCGCCTCCAAGATATGCCAAACCGCCGGCTCGGGTTCCTCCAGGAATCTTTAGCCAGCTCTGTCCTGCCTTCGTTCGTTTCGCAATGTTGAAACCATCGGCTGACAGCTGTGTGAGGCGATAATCATTCCAAGTAGGTATCCACTGCAGACGAGTAGACACTCTGGCATCCCAAGTACTGTTGCCGGGTGTTTTGGTCCCATCGTACTGAGCCGTGCGTACCGCTTCGCCAGGATCACGTCGTAGTCCTGTAATCCCTTGCACCGCCTCGTGCAGGATACCTCCATCGGTGCCAGCAATCCTCACGTGGCGATCGAACAATTCTTCGTCTGCGAGTGGGACGTCAAAGCGAATACCAAGACCCGATATGAAATCGGATTTTGCATCGCCGTCATATACGATGGAGTGGATTGTCCGGATGGCGTCAGAGTTGGCGTAAAGGTAGAACCTAAGAGTGAAAGGGAGCCAGTCAATGTGAGAGCCAGTTTCAGCATGATGAATGCCCTGGACAGTCACCAAAGCGCGAACCGTACTCTCTTTTGATACTGTTGTGTTGTATATCTTGCTGGAAAAGCTAAAGTAGTCGATTCCGCTCGCATCTCCTTCCTCAGCCACTTCTGATTGTGACTTCAGAATTAAGCGACCGTTCTTGCCAACAGTCTTCCCGCTCGATGTCTTGATTGCAGAGACTACCGAACTTCCAGATTTAGCAAATGAAGCAACGATCTTTCCAGTGTTCACCACGACCTCTTCCGATGACTCCGTGACTTTAATCGCCGTTGAATTGTTGACCTGTCGCTTCAAGTGGTTTGATGTACCATTGCCAGGTCCGGAAGCCGTGATCGTGTATTCATTGGCCGCGTTTTCCGATGCAGAAATTGCATGTCCAGTCCACTTGATCGTCCCATCCGGCCAGTATGCTGTTACCCATGATTGAAGCTCTCCCGATGAGGCCGTGAATGAGGTGGCATTGGCAAGGTGTTGTCCACGGGCCCATGGAAGTCCAAACGTTGTGCCACTATTCACCCTCGGTGTACCCTCGAGCCATTTGACCTTTACAGCGGTATTAGAGTTTTCTTGCGCAATCGCGAGCTCGAAGAGGCCCGCCAAGGTAAGCGCGACCTTCCACATCTTGAAATTCGACAACCAGCCGCGTCGCGACATGAACAGGCCACACCATGCATGTTATATGTACCTGCAGATAGCCTTGCTTGGCCTCGGTCATTGCGTATGTGATCTAGCACCCAAAATGTTCCGTATGCCGAGATGAAAGGCTAGTCCCGGAGGAGCCTCAGCGGTCACCGGCGAATTGCACACCCCTACATCGCAAGGGCAGGACTTACCTAGCCAGCCTTCGACTTGGTATGGCGTATTGCGAAGTTGTGGGGTACGATGGCGTGGGATCGGCCCGTCTTGGATTGTTTTTCCGCCGAACCCTGTCGGTGCGATGATCTACCGAGTTCCATCATCTCCTTTCAAGTACGACCTGATTTTGAATTTACATTCCACAGCGCCTATCAGGATCTTACATTCAAATATCACGATAATTCTTTAGTTATATACACTGTGACTCTACATTTTCCTGCAAAGACAGATCTCCACGGTGGTTCAGACGACTACTAACCTTTCAAATTTGGGGCTAGGTCGAATCATGACATCAATGTCCACATCAATTGTAGAACGACAAAAATCCACCACCCCAATCTGCATTTAATTATGGTAAATCAAGTTCTCCTAGGCATTAATGGGATCTCGAAAGACTTGTTCCAAAATAGTCGGCGCTTGGAAGATCTTATATCATGTTCGCTTCATAGGAGTTTCCAATCGTCGGTCCGGTGCGGTGGTGGCCAGACCCAACTGATAAGGCCACAATGTATGCGTACGTTTTGGTGCATGGTGATAAGAGGCTAAGGGCGTCTTGGAAAAGGGACAACTTTTTGCATATACGACAACAAGACTTACGGACGTAAATATGTATAAAAGGGCTGCGATAGGGTTACATATGGATTTTACCATAGTAGCCTGCACATGAGTATTGAAATGTGTCGCTTTTAGTCTCGTAGAACAGAGTGTGCCTATTCTGGCTATGCTCGTAGATTGCATGGTTACATTGAACGTTTAACCGACCAACCACTTCGACCTTGCCTTGGCCCGAAAACACCAACAACCCAGCTCTCTTACAACATCAATTTCTTGATTACGAGCAGTTCTTAGAGATGCAGTTGAATAATTGAGATGATGCTTCTATAAAAGCTCTATTCCTGATAGTTTGTGAGTCTTGTTCTCAACACCGCTGATCATCCTGCCCAGCATGAAGTACGCTCTTCTCATTCTATTCTTACTGAATACTGTATATGCACACTGTAAGATTACCTAATATCATTTACCATTGTTAGTTTATTTGATCGTTGTAGATGTCTTTAATCGTTTGATCGTAAACGATGTCATCACCAAAGACTTCGAATATATCCGGTAAGTGGGGTTTCTCAACAGCTGATTAAAGATCTAAACCACAAGTTCCAGCGAGACCCCCTTACAGCCGCCTATGAAAGACCCAACCAGCATCGCGTTTCGTTGTGGCGAGAATGCAACCACAAATGGTGCACAAGCAAAAATCATGGATGTTCACGCCGGTGAACGAGTAGGCTTCCAGGTTGGAGAGCCACACTTCCTATATGGAGTACGTGTTTAGCTTTTATGGTCTGTGACGCGTCTAATCTAGAGCTAGAACTATCAACCGTACGATGTTCCCCGCTTATACCATCCTGGACCTTTCACAGTATGGATGTCAAAAGCACCCAGCGACGACCTCGCCTCGTATTCTGGAGACGGAGACTGGTTCAAGATCTTGCAAGTCCTAGGACGAACAGAACAAAGCATGGTGATGGATGAGAAGGTAGTTTTTCGAGATATTGCGGGTCAGACACAGTGGGGAACTTATTTGACCCCTAGCGTAAGTGTTTATAGCTGCTCATAAAAACTATACTAAATCAACAGTGGAACTTCACTTTACCTTCCAGGTTACCGCCAGGGAAGTATCTGCTTCGTTTCGAACAAATTCAAGCTGGAGTAGCTCAGTCAGGATTTTCCTTCCCGACGCAGTACTACGTCAACTGCGCGCAGATCAATGTTATCAATGAGGGCCCAGCTGGGACACCCGGCCCGCTTGTCAGGATCCCTGGTACTTACACCAATGGACAACCTGGTAAGACAACTCTGCCTGGAACATGCACAAACGTTATGGTTGACCTAGATTTAGAGTTTATTTGGGATGACTGGGACAAAAACTTCAATATTTCAAAGTTCAAAATGCCCGGACCTGCCGTGTGGCAGAATTAAGGGATCTATTTCATGAAGGACTTTTGAGCTTCACAGGGTTGTCTTCTGCTTTCTTCTTGGACTACGACTTCGGGGGGAAATAAGCAAATAAAACCATATACGGCTGTCTTTCTGATTTCGATGGATAGTAATATCTAGTTTGACACAAGTATTTTTATCTCTACACGTTTCCAAAGTGGTAACTTCGAATATAAGTCGTTTGCTCATAAGACTATGAATGCCAAGCTATGAAAGCCCGTTCAATTAGAAGCGAATTTCTAATAAATTAGGAAATTTGGGTGCGCCGTACTGGAACCAAAACTAAGGTATACCATAACGCTTAGCACCCTTTAACCTGGAAAAGTTTATTCCGTTGTCTGAATCAATCATTTTCCATTTACGTGCTTGCTTTCGCTGACACTCCACATCATCCCTTCGGTCCAGTTCCATAACGGAAGCCCAGCCATACTGCTCCCCATAGAGATCATAGAGCGTTTCATCATCCAAATCTTGCCATCCTGGCAAGCATAGTACCATATTCTCTTCCTTCTGGACGAGCTCAAAGATATCGGGCTCGCGTGGTCCATTCAGCGTGACGCGGGGAAAAGGATCATTTGGTATCTGGCGATGAAACATCCGGGTTCGCATATAGAAAATGGGTGTGGATTGGCCGCTTGGATCAGCGCGAGCGTGGCGGTGGCGCAAGACTGCGACACGACTGGCCATCTGGATATCTAGCGAAAGACGCTTGAGGAGGTATTTGTTCCGGGTGTTTTGATCATCCTGAGCATCATATAGCTGTTCAAATTCTTGAATGGCACCTTGTAACTGCACGTAATCAGCCTACTCACAGTATCTAATGAAGACTAATGGATGAATTCGGGACGAGGATAGACGTACCATCACTTCTCTATGTTTCCTGAGCAGCATTTCTTCTCGAAATAAAGCATCCAAAGCTCTGCGCCACTCGAACCGTACAATGAGACAGTCTTCGCTCACCTCCAAGCCTGGAAGCTCGCTGTCATTGAGAATATAGCCTCCTCTAAACTTCTCATTTAAGAACCCTTCGCCGAAGCGCAAAAATACTTCTGTTCGGTTGGCAACCCGCTCCGCCCACGTCTCTTTCAAAGTACGGTTAGAACCGAGAGGATACTTAAAGGCAGCGATGCCGTTGCTCACCGACGCATCAGTACTATCATATTTGTACTCCCAATAGAACCATTCGTTATAATAGATGGTAATCGTCAGCTTAGGTAACCAAAATTTCTCGAAACGTTTCTCGATACGGTGTCTTTGGAGATGAGAAAGATTGCGAAGTCGAGTCCATTGGTAGGCGGGGTCTTTGTCACCATACGAAGCGACGAGCGCCGTGAGTATCTCCTCTGTTATTTCGGCGGGGAGGGTGGGCATTTTGCACCTTTGAATGTCGAGAACTTCTTAAAAACTGGTTGGGACGATGTTCCAATAGTTTTTGAAACGAAGACAATGGTGTCATATGAACACATGGATATTCAGGCAGAAACTCGGAACGCGTTTCGCGCCATCCCTTTCAGGTCTAGTGACAAGCTTTGACCAGTTTCTATGATCGAGTATTATCCTACTGAAGCAAATATTCTGCGATAACAGACTAAGTTCCACTCGAGAATGAATATGCACTTCTCCTATATACAATTTTGATATTTCTACATTGTGTTACCTAACGGACACATCGTCTACCATTTTGATTAACATGCTTTCTTTTGCAGCCTCAATTCAAACCCTCAGTGTTGCGCTTGCTCTACACGGGCCCATTGTTACAATGTGTTACATAGCTCTCGAAGGACCTTGTTATTCTCATCGGATGAAACCCTTCGGTCCACCCCATTGACCCTTGACCATATAGTTCTGATATACCCAAGGAAAGAAGTCCTTCTTAAGATAGTAGAAAGCTCTTCTTGGTTTCCCTTGGTCGATACCAAACATCTTCCCGAATGTCTCTTTCGGCACGCCGCCGTACTTGAACTCCGCAAGCAGCACCTTGCCGTACTCAGTCAACAGCGGGCACGAGGTGTATCCATCATAACCAGGTTCAACTTCTTGCCCGTTCAAGCTCCGCAGCATGTTATTGACCAGAATAGGTGCTTGAGCAGTGATAGCAGCCGCAGTCTTGGACGTTGGGAGTGAAGACGCATCGCCGGCGGACCAGACGTTAGCGTACTTCTTGTGCTGAAGCGTTGCTTGGTCGACATCGACATAACCGGCTTGATCAGCAAGAACACTGTTTTTGACGAAGGCATACGGGCCCATCTTCGGCACCGCGTGCAGGAGATCGAACTTCTTGCTAACCTTGTCTTTCCCGTCAGGACGCGCAAAGATCGCAGTGTCGCCGTTAATTTCAACCAGATCATGCTGAAAGAGACCATCTATGCCTCTCTCTTTCCGCAAATCCTCTAGCGTGGCATTATACTTGGGTACGCCAAACATGACAGGTAGGCCGGTTGCAAATGCAATGTTAATTGACGATGAGGACGGATCGTTGTAGTTGTACAGCCCTGCGCGCTGCCAATGGTCCGAAGCCAGCCACATTATCTTTTGCGGAGCGCCTGCGCACTTGATCGCTCCAGCCGGGTGTGTGAAAATAGCAGTACCCTTCTTGAAATCCTTGATATTCCTGGCAGCTTTGTCGCAAGTATCGTATTTGAAGATCGTAGAAACCAGGGACTTTGGATCAGCTAGAGCCTCGGGGAGACCCTTAATTGTGCTTGTGTCCACATTGATACCAGGTGCGACTACGAGCTGCTCGTAGTTCAACTTGTCCCCATTGCTAAGCGTGATGAGGTTCTCGTCGGGTACAAATGCACCCACTTGTTCATTGTAGAATTTCAGTTTCGGATCCACAAGCTTTGTGAGAGGTTGCCGTAGATCTTCCTTCTTCTTCAAGCCTCCGCCAACCAAGGTCCATCCAGGTTGGTAGTGATGCCACTCCGCTGGGTCGACAACCGCAATGTCATCTTGGGTGAATTTTCCGGTCCTTAGGAGTTGGTGGCTGACGGTCATTCCTGCTGAACCTCCGCCAACAACCACGACCTTGTGACTTCGAGAAGTAGAAGCGGCGGGTGCTACTGACGCAAAGGTCCGGGTATAGGGTACATGAGGGGTTGTTGCAGAGCGTCCTGCAGCGGAAGCTGCTCTTTGGCACGTTGCAGAATTGCGAAGTAGAGTCGCCATTATGCTTGGAATGGAAATCAAACTCAAGGGTGGAAAGAAGTTCGAGTGGCGTGAGAACAAAGAGACTACTGTTTTTGACGACGAGTTGAAAGGATCGTTAGTGTTAGTTGCGCTTTGCAAACTCTGAAAATCGACAATACGATAGTGAATTGAATTATTGGTCCGCGAACTTCACTCACAGTCCCTCAAAATGTCGTCTGCACCAGGGGCTATAAACTTGCGCTGGAGATAATTTTCGGACGGCGCCGTTGCGTGGCTAGGTATTACTAAGCCGATGGCGCAATATCTAGGAGTCCATTCAGGTTAGCGCATCATGAGACACTCTGTGATTGGATAGATTGGGGCATTCGATACTTCAGCGTCTGATCTTCTTTGTGGGGAGAAGGCTCGAAGAAGGTAAGTTGTTATTAATTGTGAACTTCTAGGTGATAGTATTTCCTCTTTGTTGGAAATTTTCAAGCTTCGAGACTGTATCTACCGGCCATATTAATTACAGTCAGTGTACAACCCGATTGCTCTTACTTCAATATGTGAGTGGTCGTTATCGAGTGTGTATAATAAACACCAGGGCCATTCTTGAAAACAATCACTTCACTTCGTCTACGCAGCATCATCTTTGCTTGGTTTATGCCAAGCTCTTGTTGTAATTTGATGCACGAGTGACGCCCTACTGAATTCATTCTAGATAAGTGTCTGTTTCTGTACATGTACGAATTACAACATGGCTGGGGTATTGGTGCTGACCCGCAACTGGCAGTTGTTCAACGGCAAAGTCATTTTCACCCGTTTTGCAGACTCATGAGGTGTCAAGTGTGATGCAGTATCATCGAAAACAATGCAATGCGATTCAAGAAAGTGTAGGTTAATAAAAGGCGACACAACGCAGCGCAAGACATTACAAGACGATGGAATGCAACTGAGTGCGAGGAACTATGCGAAAACGGGTTGCTGCAGTGTATGTGATGCAGAGGCCAGTCCGACTTGCAGGAGGATACACATTTTGTGGTACTCCGCCCCATATGACGCGTGTAAGATAGCGGGCTTTTTTGGTTAATGCTCCCTTGGCACACAACCTGTGTTTTGTATTGGCTGATGAAGCCGACGGAACACGCAGGTCTCAAAATGGGTTAGCAGAGCACTCTCCCACCCAATCAGATCAATCCTTTCAGCTCTCGCTCTCCATACATCCCGCTGCACACAGAGCCGCATTTGAAAATTGCTGACTTCTGCCCTACCCGCAAACTTGGTACCAACCCTGGAACTAAAGCACGCACCATCCTATGTCCACCGGTTGGAGAGGCACACTTCATCCTATTTAGTGAAGTATAAAGCGATCTCACTCGTTAGGTTTTTTTTGTTCGTGTGCTCGTTTTGTTTTATCTCGACTTTCTTGCATCAACCTCGTATGAGTCGACGTTTGTTAAATACATCATTGTTAATGTCAGTCACAATGCTCAAACCTACATCGTCCCAAGCAGCAACCAGGACAAGCCCGGTAGCATTGGTGCTGACGGTCCTTCCCCTCAGCCGACAAAAGGATTCCACAGATTCGAGTAGCTTAACCATCATCTTCGGTATACTGGGCGTTATCTTTGCGGTCGTTGGACTCGTTTTAGCAGCGCTTCAACTACAACACATGCGTCGGCGACAAAGATGGGGTATTGTCTTTGAAATGCTATGAATGTGTCAAACCTTTGCTAAAAAAGAAATACCATGTAAGTTGACCCAGCCCAGAATGCAGGTGGCTGAAACTTAAGAATCACCGACCCCATTTTGACACTTTACTTCAAGGCAGAATTCCATACGACGATTAACGGTAATTGTGACATGGAATGTGTACGAACATGAAGGATTATGAACGTGACTGAAGACGTCAAAAGGCTAACGATTTCGTTTTACCATACCTTCTCGAGTTTCCTTCGGTGCTTTGATAGCTGTTAGGGTCGGATCTGAACAGCGAGATCTGCTGATGACGCTCTGTAGCGATGCATGGCACCTCAACACTCCACACTCCACACAGAGGGCGGTTACTGTGGTAGGTCGATTCTGAGCAGATACATACAGTTCACGTGCTAGCAAATATAAGACGACAACAAAATGTTGTGTGCTGAATCGTGAACGACTCGAAAAAGTTAGTGTTAGCCGCTACATAGTGTATTTAGAGCACAAGAGCCACAGGATCCTTGTCTTGGCATGTCGATCACCCGAGGCTCAACGTCAAAGCTCCAAAATTTCGAGACCATCACGTTGATACACCACCATGTTCGCTACGGCGGGCGCCAAAAGGTAACACATACTTCAAGCCTTGCAGCAAGTAACGTAATATGTATTGACACGTTGTAGTGTTGGCCGTGCAGAGCTTCGGTCTCCTGTATCGTCGCCTCGATCGAGCCCCGATCCTGAATTGACTGAGTTACTCCGATCGCGCATTCAGAGCGAATTTACCTTCACGACCCAAGAAGATAACGCTGGAGAGGTCCGAGAAGATGAAGGGCGCAGTGATGACGAAGCTGAGCTCGTGCTCTTTGCCGGACCATCACACACAACCGAATCACATAAAATTCGACTTGCGTCTCCCGAAGCGGATGCCGGGGAGCCTGGTATGCTCGTAAAGAAGCCGAGAAGCTATTATTTTGCGGACGAAGTTACAAGCGAGAAGGAAGAAGAATTTAGAGTAGCCGCGGTGACGGGAGCCGACGTGCTGGATATGGCGAAGATACCTTGGCCTGGCTGTGCGCTGCCCTGGAAAGTGCGCAAAATCACGTCTGCCGGTTTGAAGAAGGCTGTTCTTGTTGGTCATCCCGCTGCGCTTGTCGAGCTTGAGGACCGGGCGAAGAAAAGGACGCGCAAGGGCAAGAAGAGTAGGATTGCTTTGCGGAAGAAGGTGCAAGCTACCAAAAACAAAGAAGCGGAGCAAGTGCGGCTTGCTCAGGAGAAAGAGGAAACAGAGCGCGAAAAACGCACCAGAAGGAACCGCGAGAAGAAGGTCAAGCGCAAGGCACGAGATAAAGCAAAGAAGGAGGCTACAGGTGATCCGGAAGATCGCCCGCCTACACCCCCCAGGTCTGAGAGTTGACCACACTACGGTTAACACGATTCGACTTCATCACACTTTTACGGTGCGACCACTTATTGGGGTTTCCGACATGGCTTGCGGTTACAGTTTCTCATAGGTTGCTCTTTGTTACGACTGTGGATGACTACTTTGTGAAGAATAAGTGCGAAGCTTGTTAT
Organism: Paracamarosporium sp. OC-R06-R3; assembly: GCA_019828545.1. Taxonomy (NCBI): domain Eukaryota; kingdom Fungi; phylum Ascomycota; class Dothideomycetes; order Pleosporales; family Didymosphaeriaceae; genus Paracamarosporium; species Paracamarosporium sp. OC-R06-R3. The sequence goes on along the minus strand of JACVRA010000190.1, from coordinate 252,642 downwards.
CAGCCTCAGACTTTGTTTTTCTCACTTAGCTGGGGTGACCATATATTTCACCTTCGGAACCTGCTTCGATTACTTGAGGCATCGCAGCCTTATCTATAACCTCCACGTGGTCGAGCCAAGCTCTTGCTATCAAAATACAACCCTGTAGTTGTTGAAGTCGAGGCTCAACTGCGATATCGAACACGCCGGTCAACACCATTACAAGCTATCACTAGCCTACTAAGATGATGGATCTCGACTCACCCAAGACCATGCGTCAACCAGAATTCACCGACAAAATCGCTGAAGGGGTCGTTTACAAGTTGGTCGATAGCATTGTTGGTTTCCCAAATGCCGGCGCTAAGGTACAAACGCCTTCAACGCTCTACACTCAGGACCCAATATCGGCTTCGACGGAGATGTCAGAGTCTTTATCTCCCCAAGATACAACTTCTATAGACGAGGAATACCAAGAAGTCGCAGATATCCAGGCTATCCAAACACTGTACGCATCTTACGCTACAAGCTTTCCAGCCCCGTCCAAGATAGGTAAGAATCCCAAATGTGATCCGGTTGATTGAATATTAATATTGTCTAGGATCTAAGGGTTTCAACTATGTACAATACTTTCATCCCACGCGTATGGCGGAGGTACGAGCCAAGCACGGGCCCCGCCTCGAAAAGGCCAAAGAGCTAGCTGTCGCCTTACTTACACACTACTATCCCGAAAACCAGGGTTATCGTGTTGAACCGGTTGAATTTCCTCTCTTGCAGTTCGGCGGTTGGCGCACTTGGGTCTATCCTAAGGACTGCTATACGGCTCCCAAGCGAAAGGCCGACAACATGAAGGCAGCCTTGAAAAAGAACGCTAGGCCTGTTTACGATACATGGGGTGATAATCTCAATGCGGATAAGTTCCACCGAATCCTCCCCGAGCACATTGCTGGTTATGCCGTCTTGAACGAGGTGCAGTATGAGGACGGGTCAAAGGGTTGGGCGCAACATACGTATCTGGCTATCATGATGGATGACCTGGATACGTTCGAGCACTGGGTTCCTGAGCGACTCATGCGTCCAGACAAGAACTTTGTTTCGCTGCCGCGCGCCGATATCCTAAGCGACTTTATGGGCAGCCAGGCTGGTATCTCAAACGGATACGCCATCATCATGCTGGGTCCGCGCATCGAATTCTATAACTACCAAGCAGAGCCGCCCTGGCAAGAGAAGCCCTGGGAGCACTACTTGGGCCCAGATCCTGATAATGATCCAGACTACGATCCCGATCCTGAAGCCGGAGAACAGACGTCATGCTTCTCTCACCTCGATGGCTGTGATGCCGATAGCAACGCCTGGATGGTGGACATGCGTTCCGGCCCTCCCACACAGACTCTTGCTACAGTTGACAACTTGTTTAAACGCGTCGCCGGCCGTTCTATACACTATCGCGGCGGCTACACCCTCCCAGGGCCTCAGACATAGGAGTCTACCTCAAATGCCTCGTCGCCGGTCGAATTGCCATCTTTATCTCCACTGCCACGACACTCATCTGATAGTACTCCGCCCAAATTATTTCTCACGTTCACCAAGGAGCAGTGGAACAGTTACTTCCATGGCGATTCTTTACCGCAGCCTGATTTTATCCTTCCGTCCCCTAAAGATATGCGAGATTATCATAGCGAATTTTCACTAGAAGATGATTGTAGAGATTACTTTGAGGGCATTGTAACGCCAAAGAGGGTATACATCCTTCAGCACTATGGATGAGGGGAAAGCATTATTATCGCGCATGGGAGCGCATTCCGCAGGCTGAGAACATGAACTTTCTCAGCGACGTGTGCGTTTGGTAGGGTACAGTTTATAGTCTCGAGTCCGCGGTGTGTTCTAATGAATACAGTTATTCTTGAATCTGTGTGCCACAATGTCGTATCCGTGTTTTCTTTGAAGAACGATACTCGAAGTAGGGTGTTGGATGTGCCTTGCAATGCCAATGGAAAGATGCATACATGACGTGCTTGACTGAAAAGGTGTTATTAATTATAGCCCAGATAGAGCCATGTCTGCTGATAAGCAGAGAAAAGAAGCAGACTAAGGTCTCGAAGAGAAAAGACCGAATACTGCTGAACAGAACAATCATCGGCAAACCCAGCCGTAGAGAGCCTCCAGGCTACCTTCAACACACTTTGCCAGCACATGTAAAGTAACACGCTAGCAAGATCAGCCCAGGCGGAGCGAAGGCAGCCAACAGCTACACGACTCAACCCCACGACACCCTCCTACCACTAGAGCCCCGCCTGCCTCCATCCTGCCTACCCCGTCCTGTACTCCGCTCTCCACGCCGCTCATCCTTCCATCCACTCTGACCCGTCTTCCCCTTACCAACCACACTCCCAACGACATAGCAAAACGTCCCACGCTCGAACTTCCCCCTCACATATCCGACCCTCTTCTCGATCTTCTCTGGCATTTTGCCCTTGCACCCGTCAATAGCCCACTTGCACGCGTTCCCAACCTCCCTCCATATCTCGCTCTCAATCTTGTTAATCTTCGGCACGTCCTTATCTTGGCGAATGCGGTCTACTACGCCCATCATGGTTCCCTGGATCCACGCCGTGACTTTGTTGACGTCGCGGCCCTCGCGGGGAAGAAGGATGAAGAAGGGCGGGGAGGACGTAGCGCGGAAGGTGGAGGCGCGGAAGTTGAAAGCGAGGGGGGATGCAATATAGTACGCGCCCGTTTCATCTGCAGGGTCAGCAGAAAGGCAGAGTGGAATACGAGAGAAGGATGGGAGAGGGTAGCCCGGGACTTTGGAGAAATTGGCGAAGGGGGTGTCTGCTAGTTGAACCGCGTGGTGGATTGCGGATTCTTCGCCTGCGGAGCGACAGAGGGCTTTGGTGTATGAGTTAGGATTGATGCAGGTGCGGGCCCAAGGGAGCGCTTTGGGGGCTGAGAGGTGCTTTTGGACCATACGGACGGTATCAGAACCGTAAGAGCCGTCGCTCGCGCCGCGGAGCCGGAAGGCGAATGTCACGAGTTCATCGAGCGCTTTGTAGAAGTGTGGGCGGAAAAGAGAGGCTGGGAGAAAGGTGTGGATGTAGTATGCCCAGTAGTACATGTACGTCGCCAGGTACTCAAACGTGATCAACTGACTCGTCGGATCCACGAACACGACCGGTATCTTGAGTCTCTTTGCGTAGCCTTCCAGCGTCTCGATATCCGATGGTTTGTTCGCTTTGCCGATGGGCGAGGGCTTGACACCATCTGTAAGGTCGAGCGCCGCAGTTATACTAATTGCTGTAAGTGCTGAGCGGAGGTCCGATGTGGTATTGTTTATCCAGGTCAGAAGGAAGGAGAGGATGGGGCCATGGTGCCAAACGAGGCGTCTAGTGGAGGGGCATTGCATCTTGAAAACGCGCTCGATAGCTATGTCAATGCGTTGAACAACTGCTTTCTTGTCGTTGGTGGATGTGTAATCAACGCCGCGGACAACAACAATGGCGTCGAATGCACATACTGTCTCGTTGAGATGCTTCTTGCCGTCTGACTCTGTGAGGTAGTGGACAAGGTCGCAGATCCGCTTGAAGCCATCCCTGCTGCTCTTCTTTGCTTCTATAAGTCGTTAGTCTCACGATTACTGTGAACCCTCAGGACTGTCTAGGAAAACACACCTTTTTCGGAAGAGACAATAACCATAGCCGGCTCCTTCCGTCGTCTACCGTCCTGCTTCGCCGTCTCAATCCCTAACTTGATAATGACTTGCGTTAGCTGGAGCAAATCATCTGCATCGTCACCACTTTCCCAGACATGCAGCGCATCAACGTCGCAGATTGTCTCGATCGCTGTTTTCGACATGCCGTAGAAGCTGTCTTTGTGCTTTGCTGGAATGGTTTTGATGCTTTCCATGAACTGAACCAAGTCCTTGCAGGAAGGGCCGTTGAACGAATCGATCGGCATTTTGATTGTATCAGAGACGCGACCGCGCTTAGTTCTACGATATCTGTGAGCTGCAATCCAAGTTGACACTTTTAGGAAGTATTTCGACCTACCTCAGATCTTTCGATTTGTGGTGATGGTGCGTGTGGCGGTGATGAGACTGTGACCGCCTTGGAGATGGCGGCCGTGATGGTGGCAGCAGTGGAAGTGAGTAACGACGGTCTCGTTGCGGACGAGGAAGAGGCTGCGCCCACTGAAGGCGAGGTTTCGCCTTTGGCGGTGGAGGCGATGGTATCGCCGGTTTAGACTGAGCCGGTACCGGGTTGTCGACTGGTTGAGGGCCCTGCTGTTGGTCTCCGCCGTATTGACCGATCAAGCGCTTTAGATACTCCATCGGAGCAGGGGCGCTGGCGGCAAAGCGTACGGGCCGTTATCTACCGATGGAAGCAGTTGCGTTGGCAACTTCTCGATGCACGTGAATTGCGTGCGTTCTCTAAACTTAAAGGTTGAGCGTTAGCATGAACCAAATCAACAGCGTGGCAATGAAGACGAAGACAGCGAAGGGGTTGAGAACTGCAAACACCGCGCACAAAACGAAGTCCACGTTGTTAGTGCTTTGCAGTGTTCACAGTGTTGAAGGTGTCGGGTTGTTTGAAGAGCGTGAAGGGGAAGGTGAAGAGTAGCGATATTGTAAACACTTGCGCTAGACTCCGATTGTCGAGCCTCGTTACCTATGCCAACGCCTTACGCCCACGTGCCTGCCTGTTGCCTATTGATATATCCAACTCATGCGAAGGCGATCCCAATATCGTTATGAAGGACTAAAGCAAAATATGCCGAAACAAGTGTTACATTTTACGACCCAACGCCTCCACCATGTTTGACAACATCCTCTTTCTCAAGTTTTTCGACCTTGCGACTAAGTAATGTCCTTAGCTCAGGGCTGATTACCCTAGTTTCTTCATCTCCAATTGGCTGCTTGCCGTTGTCGGTAGCGGTTGAAGATGCTTGTGCATTTGAGTCTGAGCCCGATGGTGCTGCAATAGGTTTGCGTTGCCGGGCTTGTGGTGCCGATGGAAAATTGCCTTTCTTGTCAATCGTCTCGACTGTTCGTTGAAACCTTCGATATAACGACTCAGCACGAACAAGTGTGGACTGGAGGTCCATAGTGCCCGAAAGTTCGTTGACTACATGAAGAGTTAGTACAACATTCTTCTATTCCTTCCTATTCTGATCATTCGCTCACCATATTTCAGCACCTCGTCAAAATGCTTGAGATGGGCCATGATGACTTCACGATGCTTCTCTAGGATCGCCAGAGCGATGAAGATATGAAAGTTGCTGCTGAGGTAGTCGGTCCAGAGCGATTCCCATAGTCGGAGTACGTCTGCCCATTCGAACTCTCGCTTGTACCATACGAGAAGCATTCGGAAAAAGAAGAAGAAATTGGTGGAATCCGCAGACTGGAGGTGAAGGTAGAGTTTGGGGTCCATGAGCTGAACCAGGTGATCGAGTGTCAACAATTGCTTGCGCATGCCAGATTGATCGCGAAGGAAATTCCGCTCCTGAAAAACAATTAGCCTGATTATTCACTGGAGTTACAATGTATGCAACATACCATGCGATCCATGAATCCAACAAAGCCCCAAAACGCGATAGCGTCATCCTGCATAACGGCATATATCGGGGCCAGCAGATCGCTCATGCCCTGCACATAGCCCAAATCTTTGTTGTACTCGTTGTAGGTAAGAAGCATGTCCTTCATCTGTTCCAAGTGCACGTTCGTGCCAACGTCCGCAAACGGTGAGTCCGGATCAGGATGCGGTATGTCCTCGCCCATGAAGATTGGAATTGTACGATCTGTTCTGTGCACATCCTTCTCTATAGCACGAACCCCATAAAATGGGACAAGTCAGCCAACTGTGCTCTACAAGTGGGGTATATCAGTGAACGAACCTATTCTGTTCTTTTGCTCTTTCCACCACTCCTCGGCTTCCAGAGAGCCATGTCCGTCTACCATCTTCTCCCACCAGGCGCCTTTTAGGCGAATGTATTCGTCCCGACGGCTGTTTAGATTCGCTCGTCGCTCTTCTTCTGAGCTGTTCCAGTCGTATACACCCAGGAGGAATAGCCAAGCCTCTTTACGGACACCGTCGTCGGGGTGTAGGCCACCATGAAAGATGCGCTCCTTGACTTCATCAGGCGTAACATGTAGGCGTCCATGTCTGTCAAAGAATCCCTTCCATTCATCGAGAGTAACAGGTTTTCTTCGGTCCGCCATTGACATGCGGTCCATATCCAGAATCTCGAAGTCTCCTACGTCGCTCTCTTCCATTGCGAGGACGTCCTTGGCAGTCCATATCCTCTGGTTCCGCTCACGCTCACTTTGTTCCGCGATTCCCATTGCCCATCTTGCCAAATACAAACGAGCGCTATCAAACTCCTCTTGCAAGGTTTGCACTTCGGGATTTTGGATAAGCCATCGGACTTGCGGTGGGAGATTTTTATTCTCTGCAATAGTCTGGGCTGTCCTCCGCGTGAACGTCGTAACTTGGCTCAGCTTCTCCAAAAAGCTCCATCTCGCCTCCTTCAGCGCCTTTGTGACGGGGTCCATACCTCCGTCCCTCTTGCCTTGATCTTTTGACGATGATGCATCGCCTTGTTTGCCTTCATCCTTCTTCGTTTTAGGCGAACCAGGCGCATTGCGACCGACTGCTCTTCTATCCTCTTCTGTAGGGTCGATAAGGTAAATGCTGTTGTCCGCTCCAGACCGCTCCACGTGAACATATCTCTTTAGCCATCGCAGGACTTCATCACCACCCCAAAACATGCCGCCACCATCGCCAAATGGATCGAAACTCTCTTTTGCCAGCTTCTTCCGTTGCATGATAGTAGACTGACACTCGCTATCGTGAAAAAAGAGCGCTGGGAAACTATCTCCTGCCCGAGTGTTGACTACGACGCTCCCAAACCACCATCCGATGCTTGGAGGACGCACTAACAGAGAGTAGATCTCGCTGACAGGAACAGCGAAAGCATATGCGCCGATTGAGGAACCGTGCGATGTAGTTGTAGGCGGCGGAGGAACGAGGTACGTTTGTCTCGGCGGGGACGAGGAGTCGGACAGATCGACTTTCACGTAGGTATCGTATGCGTCGCCGAGGGATGTCTCGGGCAGCCAGGCGAGCAGCAGGGAGGATGCATGTTCGCTCTTGGACGAGGACGAGGTCGGGCGGGCATCGTTGGTCTCAGCCGGCGCCTTTTGCTGCACCAAAGCTATGAAGCCTGGAATGTTGTCTTTGGCGGAGGGTGTGGGATGTATGTAAACCTGATGAGTGAGCGATCATTCGTCACGCCACCGGTCAAAGAGCTGTGTCGTAGACGTACCTTGCTCTTGGTGTACAGGAGTTTCACACCTCTCCCACTCTCGGTGTGCCTGATAGTGTTGTACTCGCCCTCTTCATCATCGCTCAGGTCATAGAAGGATGCCGAGGGCGAGGGCGGGCTCCGCGCGGGTGTCGGGGAAGTAGCCATGCGGGGCACGGCGGCTGCGAAGAGCGTTTTATGTTGCGATCAGTCAACGGGCACGGAATAGAGGAGGGTGAATATCAATATATCACTAAGAGTAGCACAGCGGGGCGAATGTATAGGGAGCTGCGCCTCGGTGGAGTTGGTGCGGAGGAGCTGTGAAGGTAGCCATTCGCCGAGCGCCTGATGACGTTCCCGCTGTGGCGGGGCAGCTCGAGCGCAGCACCGCGCGTCAACATCACCAGACATGCGTGGTCACGGGATCCTCTGAGCTTCAGCTGCATGCGTCCTTGTGCGCTTCCATTAAGTGTGCTTCTAAAACAGGCCCGACTCCCTACAACGCCTTGAAATGCTATGATAGCCGTACTGCCAGTAGCCTGTAAACCAGAACATTCAACCCCAGTCCCTACGCCCAAATGGAATCCGTAGATGCGCCGATGCTGGAAAACAAGAAAATGTTCAGCGCATGCGTGGCCCGCTCGGCAGGCCGACGCGTCTTCGATCAGGCTGCTGCGGTGGTGCACTGTTGTACGAGGGCCCGTACGGATCGTCGTTGCCGGCCCAAGGCGAGTTCGCAGACATGTTGTAATTGTTCTGCTGCCTTCCACCTGAATAGCCGCCGCCGCGCTCGTCTGGGTATGGCGGGCGTCCTCCGCCAGCTTGAGGTCGTTCATATGGGCTACGCATGCTAGATGGAGCAGGAGATGCTGCTGGACTGGGTGTCTGCGAAGACGATGGGCTCTGTGACTTGCCCGACCCCCACAGCCGCGCCTTGAGTCTGTCCTGCGCCGACGTCGTCGAGCCACCCGTCTGCGAGGGTGCCAACTCTGTGCGGAACGACGACGCGCTCTGCTGGCTCCCGGCTCGTTGACTTGGCAGCGGTCTGCCCTGCACCTGCGGCTCTGGCGACCGCGTGTTGCCCACCCTCAGACCGCCACCTCCTCGTCCCTGGGCGCGACGCAGCGACATGGGCTCCTGCTGCTGTGGCGGAGCTTGCGAGGGCGAGTCCCACAGATCACCCAGACCTCCTCCACGGCCCATCTGCTGCGGCTGGCCCATCTGGCCGTAGCCACGTCCTGCCGAAGAAACCATCTGCGCGGGCATGGCCTGCGGTGCTTTGGGGTCGGGAGGCAGCCATTGCGGGAACGGCCTGCCCTTCTCCGTGTAGTATGCGCGCAGCACGCGGGCAATGTGCGAGTCGTCTTCGGTGTCGCCGTCTGCTTCGTCTGACAACAGCTGACGCCGCAGCGTGTTGTACTTGGAAGTGGTGGTCGTAAGGAGATTGTTGAGGTAGTTGGACATGTTGGGTACAGTGAAGCTTGCGCGCCCTGTGCAGGCGGTTGGACGTCGGTGGTTACGGTTCGCGGGGTGTTGGTCGAGGAACGTCGGTCGGGCTGCAGCCGCCAATTTCACGAGCGTTTGGAAGAGCCGCCCAAGCGAGCGGCTTTCTACTCGACCACGCCCAGGATTCGTCTCACCGTCATTTCGAAACAGCCGTTCCATCCAGCATTATTTAATCATGGCAGCACAATGGCTTCAATGTATTTGTCTCACGTTTGATGATTTAGTTTGAACATATGCTCGACTTCTTCGTCACTGCACGCATTGGCACGCATCGAACAATAGCCAGCATCAAGCGCCCCAAACTTAAGAGCCCCGGTGAGCCGAGACTACAGAGAAGAGAGTATGTGTCTGAGGACCATCAATTGGCCATGTAATAGTTCCAAGGGACAGCATGCCGCGTATGCTTCCAACCATTGATCAAAATCTTAATATTCTTCAGAGACCCACACGTTTCCCTGTCCTCATCTAATCTTCATCTCTCCTTCCATCAACTTGCTTCATCTTGATATTGCTCTTTCGAAACCATGTAGGTATGTGCTAAAGCAGACAGTAAACCCACGTGTACCAAATCAGACCAACACACTCAACCTTGGACCAAGAACCTTAACCTTTTATATTGTTGTGCATATCCTACCGCGCTAGAAGCCCGTCTTTGTTCTGCTCCCTAGCGTTGACATCGGCATCCAGAGTCTGCTGGATCCTCTGACTCGGCAGCCACCTTTCAGCAGGAATGACCCACCACGTGATCAGAGCGAAGATAGTCGTGATCGCCATGATGACCGGCGCATAATTGAGCGTCTCCGCAGAAACAGGAAACACATACGGCGAGTACAAAACAGCCACGACCCAACCATTCCAAAAGACAGCAATGACTTGGAACGGTTTGCTCAGCCGTCCTAGGCTCCATGCAGGCTTGGGGAAGTTCTTGGGCGTCAAGAAGAGGCGGGCGAGGCAGATGAGTCCGTAGGCGGCTGCTGAGGGTACACCGGCGGCGGAGACGAGCGACGTGAAGGCGACTGCAGAGGGCAAGATGGTGCAGGTGATGACGGCGGCGACGCCCCAGACAACGAGAACGGCATTGCGAGGCTGCCCTGCTACTACCTTGGAGACCCAGCCTGACCAGGGGAGGACTCCGTCTCGAGCTACGGCAAACACTAGGCGAGAGGCTGCAAGGACCGCAATTGCAGTGTTCTGAGATGGTGTGTTAGTCTCCTGTTCCTGTTCGTGAGTGGTGTGGTTATGGACTTACAAACCAAAGTGCTAGCACGCACACGATGTTCATGACGATATGCCCACCATCCCCGAGAATAGCTGCGTACACGGAGACAAAGGGTTGCGCACCGCCAAACGAAAACAGAGTATCAGCGTCCGGCTATCATTAAGTCAGTCAATTAGCGTACCATGATGCCTATACAAATTGCAGCTTACCACACAGAAGAGGAATAGAATGACGACAACAAACCCTCCCACGCCACTGACCACCGTGCTCCAGAAAATACCCCTGGCTGCAGCAATCGGGGCGTTCTTGGTTTCCTCAGCAACATGGCCCGAAGCATCGAAGCCAATCAAGATACCAGCGGTAGCCAGATATGAGAGACACCAGTTCCATCCAGGTGGAGCTCCTGTACCGTTGTACGTGGTCATGAAAGCATCATGCGTGGAGCGGAAACCAATTGTCCTGCTGGTAGCGATGGGTAGCCATATCAAGTTTAGGACAAAGTCGAGAATGACAACACCACTGGATAAAGAGAAGATCCATTTGAAGTACCGAGCTGTCGAAGTATTAGATGGGGAATTTTGGGATGACGTTTAGGAGTGTCTTACGAGGAAGCAGATTCCAGATGCAGGCGAGGGCGAGCATGATCTCTGTGAGAATCCATTGTACAGCGCGGAACTTGACACTGGAAGCGTCCGAGGGAAAATCCGTTCCGAATACAGCGATTTCCTACGAAGCATTAGATGGTAACAATCAGATGTGCGAGCGCGCTCTGAGTGGTGATGAAGATTAGTCGGTGTGTGAGTTCGCACGTACCGAAAGCATGTAATTGACCGCAGCCTGCGTATTGCCTGAACAAATCACCATGTCAGTATCCACACATAACCCGTCAGATTTATTCAACATACTCGCACAGAACGTGGTCCAAGCAGTAGTGCTCCACCACGCGACGACGAATCCAAACAAGCGACCAAATCGAGGACCTCCGGCCTCAGCAGCCCAGAGATAAATCGATCCAGCTAACGGCAAAGAGGAACATATTTCTGCGATGACGGCAGCAGTTATGAAGGTAAATACACACGTGATGATATAACTCGTCCTGGAGTTTTGAGTCTGTCAGCAAACCCTCGTGAATACTGTATGTATATCACATCAAAACCTACCAGTAAGCCAAATTCCCACCAGCTGCAATGCCCGTTGAAAAGGTGACTCTCACGCCGCCGACAAAGTACAAAGCAGCTGGACATGCGTCAGTGAACCGAGTTGAAGGAGAGTGTGATTGTAGTTCTAACCGAAAGTTGTTGCGAAGTTATGGAATTGGTTGAACGTGCGGTGTAGCACCTATCCTAGGTCAGTCTGGTATGAACATCTATATACAGTGCTATTACTTACAGGTTTGTATCCTAGATTTTTCTTTTAGCTTCATTGTCAGCTTGGCCTTGTCACGGAGAATATGGTAAGTAAGGTAAAACTAACCAGAACAGCGTTGTCAGACGCGTTCTCTGGCGCATCGGCGATGATATCTTCCGCCACCGCATGCTTAGAGGGCGCACCCTCTGAATTGTCCAAGGGTGTTGACATGGCGGTAGTGATATTGTTATGAGATTAACGCCTTACTTCTCGTAAGCAGCATCCAGATGTCGCACAAGAAGGAATTTGGTGTCGAGAAGAGATACGTACTAATTTATAGCTACACCAAACCTTCAATGGAGGACCACGTTGAAGGACTGGATTATCATTGGTCGCTTTCAAAAACTCTGCTGTACCCCCGAGCTTAACTAATGACACCTTTTCTTTCTGGTAATTTGTTTCCCTTCCTGAGAAAGCCTCTTACGACCGATTCGGTGGCATGTGGCAGCGTCCCACGCGGCTCACTAGTGTTGCTACGTCGCTCTATGCACCCTTAGAAGTTAAGCTTCGCGCGCGAGTCGCTAACTTCGCCTAGATTCTCGAAAATAGTGATGGCGAGGCTTGCATTTCAGCTGGCGATTTCGGCGCTGCTTTCCCTTATGCGCGTTGGATGCCAAGCACGTCATCAGTCCAGTAATGATGTGATAGGTAATCTAGATAGATACCTCGGAAATGCCCAGATTAGGATTATACAGCCGACGGTATTACGACTAAGTTACTACTGAATACCCTCAGTAACGGCTCAAATTCCATAGAGAGTCAAGTTGGATATGTTTAGACCAGATCGCGTGACTTTTATATACACTTAACAAATCTCCCGATGGCGGTCGTGATCCGGAGCCTCAAGACATTTGCACAATTTTTCTGTGCGTCATCATGGCTCTATTGACAGTGGAAGTGGCTGTGGCTGTTCTCGTTGCGGTAATTGGTTATGTATGATAGCCTCCTTGAATCATTGATAATAAACTAAATAGAATCCCAGCATGTCATCTGGGTGTATACATCGCCACTATCTAAGATCCCAAATGCCGGCTTTGGTGCAGCCTTCTCAAGGCTTGCATGGGCTTTTCCGCATGAGTATAACGGTACAATTACAATAGATTTACCAAAGCTGCACCAGAAGCTAGGTATTCATATTCATGAACATTATCTTTGTAGCAAGCAATCCTAAACATTACCCAGGGCCCTTAATTCGCATCGGACCAAATGAAGTATCCTTCTACTCACGCGAAACATATGAGGTGGTCCACAAGGTTGGAAGCAAATTTAGAAAGGACCCCCGGGTTTATGGCGAGTTTGTTCAAGGAGGCCATCCTGCGCTCTTTTCCATTACGTACGTCTACTTGGACCTGTAACCTCACGACAGCGCTGATTTATATGGAATAGAGATCCAGTAGAACATGCAAAGCGCAGGAGGATCATGGCACAACTATTCAGTCGGAGTAAAGTGCCACAATTAGAGAAGCTTATTGCCACTCATGTTGATCGGTTTGTTCATACGATTCGCAATGGTAACCCAAGGGTTGACCTAGGCGTGTCGTCAAGAGCCCTTGAGGCAGATATCATGTGTAAGACCTGTTCTTGAGCTTTCAATCGATACTTATGTGGGACTCTCTACTTACTCTTACTAGCTGACTTCTCATTTGGTACACCTATACAAGCTATCGATGCTTGGGCAAGCGGGAAAAAGCTGGCTATGGTTGAGAAGAACGATGAAAAGGCTACCTGGATGCCAGTAGTCAGTACCAGCCCTTTATATGAAGTTTTGAAAGATACTGACGGAAGGTTATCTCATGTAGCTTACTACCTTTCCCCTCCTATGCGAACTTTGGACACAGTTTGAAAGTATAGTGTTTCGCTTTACTGGATCAAGGACACAATATACCAAAGGCCTTGCCGATTTTCAAAAGGTAAACCAACAAGAACAAAATATAAGACCGATGAAGCTGACTTTACGAGTGGTGTCAAGAATCGTGGCGAGCAACACTTTCGGCTACATCTAACTCTAGCAAGCTCACAGAGAGCTTTCCAAATTTAATCCAGACGCTGTGCAACGCTGGCCTACCATCTGAAACCGCGCTTTCCGAAGCCAGAGAGAACCTTGGTCCAGGAACTGATACTACGTCTGCCACGCTCGCCCACATTTTGTGGGCGCTGGCTCACAATCCCGGATACCAAAGTACCTTGTATAAGGACCTGGCCGCAGTTGGTTTTTCAACAAATATGACAACCCTGGAGAACATTCCTCGTCTTCAAGCTTGTGTAAAAGAGGGCATTCGCTGGGCTGGTGCTGCGGCGGCGATGCTTCCGAGGATAGTCCCTCCTGGAGGTATCGAATTGCACAATAAATTCATTCCTGAAGGGGTGCGTTGCTTTGTAGTCATAAACTTAATATGCGGAAGGCCTGCTGATTAGATGCCAGACGGTACTTACTTCATCTCCTATCTGGTATCTTCACGACACGACAGCGTATCCGAATCCCAAGTCATTCGATCCGTATAGATGGTTAACGAGCGATGCGCGTGGAATAAGTGAGGATCGTCTTCGCGATCGCTTTTACATACCCTTCTCTCGAGGCGCTAACATCTGTCTGGGGGCACAGTAAGTTCAGCACTGTTCGATACCAATCAAAGTTCGTTTTTGTTGACAGCTTTTAGCTTTTCTTATCTGGAGTTGTACATCTCCGTGTCTAAGATTGTTCGCAACTTTAGCCTAGAGCCCAGTGAGCCCACACAAGCCTTTGGTGTCCAGAAGATCCATCAAGATTGGAATCTGGTGCCCCTGCCTGAGCGGAAAGAGTGGGTTGCTGCTGTTCCAGTGGGGAAATTGGAAGCCAATATCAAATGCAGAAGAACATGAACGTAGCTTGCAAGCAACCGATTCTAATTCAGCCACGCAAAAAGAAGTGCTGTCCTTGTGTGTAGAGCTTGCTGCATGCCCAGCTGAACATTGAATTTGTGTTGACGAAGTCCGGATTCTGCCATCTGCCACCGCCCGCTTCTTAGCTCCTTAAAGCCGAGCACCAAGCCTCGTCTGACGTACTGCCACACCCATCCAATCTCACCTCGCATGGAAGTGTGTCTCTTTCCCCATCTCTTCTTGTTGTCTAGATACGTTTTCCCATCGTTCTCTATAGAGCGTACACCTTGTCATTCGTCATGATGAATTACCATCCTTGAGCCATATCTTCGTTTTCTTTACTAGCTTCGCTTCATTGAATATGACCCGGCAAGCTACACTCACCACAATCGCGCTTGGTGTTGTCTGTGCACCTGTTTTGTGCTGCTATATCATTCTTACATCGTGTTGCTGCCCACGCCGCTTGCGACCGCACGGTGAATCTGCGGACAAGCGCCGCTTCGAAAAACGACAAGCCATGGCACCACGTCCGCTGCCCGTTCGGCCTCCAGAGCGCGCTCTGACTATCAGGAGCCATGGAGAAGAGATAGAGGGTGACGTGAAGCCACAACCTCCTCGCGGAGTCGTTCTTGATCAATCGACATCACGCCTCATGCAGCTCCCGCTTGAGATCAGACAGATGATCTATCGTGCAGCAATTGGCGACAGCACATTGCATATGTTACTCAAGAAGCACAAGCTAGGCCACCGCCGCTGCGAGGCTGAGAACATTACCAAATGCCCGCTAGATTTCAATTTCTTTAGTCCTGACAATATATGGTCACCAATGGGCGAACCGGTGGACGAACAACCCCCCACAGATGGTGATGTTCTTCCATTACTGCTGGCTTGCAGACAAATGTAGGCGCTAAAATTTACCCTATTCCAATCGATACTAACTAACACGGAATTAGATATTCTGAAGCAATAAACTTCCTGTATTCCACCAATACCTTCGCCTTCTCTGACCTCGACTGTCTTCGCTACTTCTCCTCCACCATCCTCCCCCAGCGATGGTCTCTCGTTCAAGCTATCGATATAGAATGGTGCATATCGTGGCCCATCTACGATCCGCTCGCTCAAGCTCTCCTTATATCCAGACCTGCATTATATCCACCCCATGACGAGGCAACGTGGGAAGGCACATGGCGTATAATATCAGAGATGCCCAATTTGAAGTGGCTAAGAGTCAAGCTCATGTACTTCGATGGGTTTCGAGATTCGGGTTGTGAGGAGAGATTATTGGCGCCGCTACGGCAGGTGAAACTGCCAAAGCAGTTTGACGTGCATCTTAGTTGGGCTGGGGATGAAGTCAAGGATGCACCGTTTCGTGCATTCAGGCCAGGTATGCCCGATGCACTTTTTGCAAACGACGACTGGATATGAGCAATACCAAGCCTGAACTATACGGCATCGTGTTGAAACCTCGAGCGTTGGTGACCTTCGTACCAATTACTCTGGGGCAATGCACACTCTTCAAATTCTGATACGATCCTGGGGATTGACATACGTTGAACGTATAATGAGCGAAGGGCATATGTTATGTTAGTTTACATATAGAGAAATCTCCGGTGCGCAACGAACGCGAATCAGCAAAGCAATTCAGTTTATATGGGTTACATTATGAGATGATGACTTCTGTATGGTTCAGCTTTCAAAGCGATTCACTACATTAAGACAACACGCTTAACCTGCGCAAACCGACTAACAGTAATAGGGAATGAGTATCTGCGCGATGCTAGATCGGACCTTCCTAAATAGGCTAGCCACGATGATGTACATCTAGGGCGCGTTTATACAAACCTTTACATGCAAATGCACATCTCGAAACTTCCATAGACGCAGCGCCCTGCATGACTCAGACCAACACCGTCCTTTCCAATTCTAGCACATATATTGCATCCAGCACATGCGGGCACGCCTTTATTTTCCACAACGCCATATCGACCACCTCCGCGGCACACCACTAAAACCATCCCAATTCACCACCAAACCACCCACCATCCATCATCTCAAACCACAAACCAGACAAACATCCACAATGGCCGACCAAAAAACAGACCCCCTCTACCAGCGAGAAGGCCACCTCCACTCACACACCACAACCCTCTCCTCCATCGCCCCACTCTCTTCCCTCCCTCCAACGACCCAACCCCTCTTCAAACCACCCCCAAACAGCACCAAAACCCCCTACATCCTCCGCACCCCAAGCACAATCTTCCACGCCCAAGGCGGCGGCCAGCCCTCGGACACAGGCACCATAACACTCACATCGCCGACCCCCTCCGGCAGCGACCCGAAATTCACCGTGCACCAAGTGCGCAAAGTCGACCCCTCAATCCTGCACCTGGGGACCTTCGAGCCCGAGGAACCCACCTTCACAGAGCAAGAAGTCGGCCTCGAAGTACGGCAAGACATCGACGTCCCCACGCGCATCCTGCACAGCAGACTGCACACCGCGGGCCACGTCCTCGGCCTCGCGATCAACATCCTGGCTGTCTCGGGCGCCGCCGGTCTCCCTGCTGATCTGAAAGACGGGAAGGCAAGCCACTACCCTGGCGCCGCGTTCGTGGAGAACATAGGCTTGATTCCCGGCGATGCGAAGGCTGCGATCCAAGCGAAGGTTGATGAACTGGTTAGTCAGGATCACGGCATAGCGATTCATTTCTGGAGCGCGGATGAGGCGGGGAAGAAGTGTATTGGGGGGATGGACGGCGCGGCTGTGGAGGAGGGAGAGGAGGTTAGGGTCGTGGATATTGGGGGGTTGGGGAGTTATCCGTGTGGGGGGACGCATGTGGGTAGTTTGAAGGAGCTGGGGAGGGTGGTGGTTAGGGGGATTAAGAGGCAGAAAGGGATTAGCAAGGTTAGTTATGAGGTTGTGGATGCGTGATTTCATCGGGCAGAAAAGAAGACGATGTTTTGAGGGCTGTGGGAGGGCGCGATACTTAGGGGCGGATCCACGATGGAGGTATGCCGTGGCAGGTTACGGTGTACCTCGGGGTAACAGTTCACAACGCATTAGACGTTGTACAAGACAGCTTTGCACGCATTTGGGGGAAATCTTTGGTTATATTTTGAGGTTTAGAGTGCGGTATACACGTAGATGCTAGCTTGCCATCTCGGCTACCCACCTACCTGTATGTCCATCGTCGCGCAGCTGGTATCATATCATCTTCTATTTTTCCAATCCCATCCGAATCTCAAACTACTCCGTCCTACTGTATGTATTCGGCTAACGCCTGCCTCGTCGCAGGCTCCAGTCTCTCCTGTACAAAGGTGACAATCTTGCCGTTGTGTCTCGAGTTCGCTTCCTTCAAGAATTGCCCAACCCATGCTTTTACATCCATGATTTCAGGGAACGGATCCTTGGGCGGCTTCTTGCAGGTGTTGAGCTGCGTGAAGCCGACACCAAAGCCCAACTCATCGACGTCCGCATCTGCGATGATATCATCGCCCTTGTTAACCTTTGGCGGATTGACCAACAACTCGATGAGTCGCTGTGTGGTCAAGTTCCAGCCTTTGGGATACCGGTCGACGAAAGCCTGGGAGTCTGTAAGGGTCTTGGTGAACGAGACCACAGCAGTCTTTCGGTCGATCGGCCGGGTCAACTTTTGGGTTTCAGGGAGAATGATCGAAAGGTAGATGCCCTTGAAAACACTGTTCACGATTAGCGGTGATCTCAGCACCATTGCATTGTTACTTACTCGTGCTGGACTTGGTCAGTAATTGCAATGAAGAAGTCCGCACCCATTCCCTCCCGAGAGGAGATGAAGTGATAGAAAGCGATGAAGCGCTGCGCAAAGTTTTCCGTCCTCATGCTCGAAAGACGAGTGATCATAAGTTGAAGGATAGTAGGGTAATATTGTTGAAGAGCCGAGGTAGGAACGACAGCAACGATGGTCTCAATGAGCTCGAAAGCATATGTCTCGTTAGCTTTGGACGAAACCAGCTTCTGGAAGATGCCGAGCATCGGTTCCAAGTGGTTGTTTGCGACGATATTCTGCGCGTCTCGCGCCAAAATTGCAGTAAGCAAACGGACCAAAGCTGGAACATTGCCTCTCGAGTCCCATACGCTGGGATGTATGATGACCTGAAAGAGGCTTTGATAGTAGCTGGTGAGCGCACCGGAAGGGTTTGCCTCTAGCAATGCAGCAAGGAGCTGAAAGACATATGGTGCAAATTCCTCGACATTGTCCGCCAAAATGGCCTGGAAGGGATTGGCGAGCGTGGTTTCGAATAGTTGACTGTGTGTTGGCGCAGCAAATCGGATCAAAGCACCGAGGGCTTCGAACAAGAAATACTGGAACCGAGGATTGCTCGGGTTGTGCCGTATGATCTTAAGGATGTTGACGAAGTAGGTGAGGACCAACTCGTCTATCGGTAGCACGCCATCACGGATGAAGATCAGAACGCGCATCACGCACTTCATGAGGAACTCGTTCTCTTGTATCTTTTCGGGTGCTGAATCCTTGGTGATGAGCTTGAACAAGTGGGACAGTAGTTCCTTTGATGATCCGACGACCTGATCCTTCGGGATAACGGACGCTTTGGTGTTCTCATCCGTCAGGTATAGGGCACGCTCCACAGCAATGGCGGCATAAGTGTGGACCACATAGTTGGAGTTACCTAGGTGATTTACAAGCAGAGGGAAGGCAGCGCGCCACAGCTCGGGTGAAAGTTGGTTGCGAAAGTTGTATAGAAACTTCACAGAGTCCACCTTTAAGATGAGACTCACGCTTTGCCCTTGCAGGTCAGACGCAATGTTATCCTGGAAAAATTTCAGAACGTTGACACTGGGATTCACACTCACGACACCCTTCCCAGCCGTCACGGTTCCTAGAGCAGCGACGGCTGAGAATAGATAGACAGCGGTGTCCTTGTGCTTCCAATTCTCTTGGGGATCGTTCTCATATTCTTGGAGGTAGCGATTAATGTAGTTCTGGGCCGTGTTCGTTACGAGATCCTCGTAGCGCTGCATTAGAGTACGCAAGAAATTGGTAGCTGCCCTCCGCCTTGTGTCGTTATCTGAGCCCTCGAGATCTCTGCGGATAAACTCAATCGGCTCGTCTTCGAAGAGCTCTACGTCAGACTCGCGTAAAGTCAGATTGGGCAATATGATGTTCTCCATAATCTGGACCAAAACATTCTGATCGTTGAAAGACGCGGCATGTTGTGTCGATGCAACGCTTGTGAGGAACTGCAGCGCTTTGCTAACCAGAATATCGTATTTGGTCTCCAAGCCCACGGACATGAGAAATTGCCATGTCGACTGAACAAACTGAGGTAGTTGTGCGCCAAACACATCCTCGTACTTTTGCACATAGAGCATCAACACCTCGAATATGCCGGCCTTTGTGAATTCCAGAACGCCGGACTCGTCGTCGCTATCGGTATGTAATGCGGCGTTATCATATACAAGGTATTTGTGCAGGAGACTCGAGATGCCGGCGAGGTTGTCCTCAAAGACAGGCGGCAAGTCCTGACAAGAAAGGTCGTAGAAGATCTTGACAATGAATTCAAGCTCAGTGAAGGCGCTTTTCAGCACCTCGGGGTTGTTCTGCGAGTTTGTAATGATGGCGTCGGTGTACTCGAGTTGCTTCAGGAACGGCTCGCTGAACTGGGTCAGGACGTGGTTGATTTCGGTGAAGAGGGCATCGGAGCGGAAGAGCGGGCGCCATCGCTTGAAGATGGAGTGGGCTACGCGTAGGACACCGATGTTGACGGTCGTGTTGTCGGGCGTCAGTCGTGACTTGAGGTCGGCGACCAGCGTGTCCCACCGCTCGTAGAAGTCGCTGTCTGCAATGACGCTGATAGCCTCACCAAGCTGGGCCTGCAGATTGGGCGGCACACTGACCATAAGGCCGATCAGCTCGCGCTTTATGGCGACCACCTCGTCTGGGGGAAGAAGATGGGCGCCATTCTCGTCGACCCAATTCCGCTTGATGTGGTTCTTGAAGTACAGGGCGCTCGCGAGGCGGATGGTCGGCGGGAACGAGTCACCGGCCACGATCTGAAGAAGACTAAGAGAGAAGCCCGGCTTGGACTGCTCCTGGGCGATGGCGGCCTCGGCTGGCAGGCCAGGTCAGTATATACAGCTTTGTAGCGGGGCACAAACACACTTGCCTTGCTTGTTCTGGCGGGGGTCCAAGCTGGCCTCGAGCAGCTTGGACAGCGTGGGCAGGTCGGTGGCCATGGTGGGAGCGGCGCACCGAAGGAGGTGTGCGGTGGAGCGGAGCGGCGGTGGGATGGGGGCAGTGATTATTTTGGAGGCAGCAAAACAGATTGCCAAACAGCGCGGCGGGCGGCAGCTGGGCGCGCGGGCCGCAGCGTGCCGCGTGCAGCTTCCCCGGATTTCGTGATTTTCGGCCGCAAAGCAAGTCGCCGCTGCCGTCCCGTCCTCATGACCTGGTCGCTCCTGCTCTCCCCACGCCCACGCCGTCCTTCACCACGCCCCCAAACATGAGCGCCCGGCATGCCTGAGCCCGCGCCCTCTCGCCACCCGAGCCACCACCTGCACCGCTCCCTCGCTCGTCCTGTGTGCCCTCGCGACCCCGCCCGTCGCTTCGATGAGTGAACCTGCGCCCGCAACCGTCGCCCTCCCGCAGCCCACCACCAAGACAGCCCTGCCCGACACGCAGCTGCCTCTCCTCCCGCCCGCCCGACTGCGAGACACATGTCTCCGCCGGCCGACAATGTCCCGCGCACGCCCGACCGCCGGTCTTCCTCCTCCGCCCTCTTTGGCGCCTTTCGTTCTCTGACCGGAGGCCGCCTGAAGAGCCCAACGTCGCCACCCTCTGCCTCGTCGACCATCTACACCCCGGCTCGCTCCTCGTCCCTTGCCGAGACGCTAGCCAGCCCAACGGCCTCGTCCGCTGACGGCTCCCTCAAGCGCATCAGCGAGCACATTGTTTCCAGACATGCGCGGCCAGTGTTGGGAGGCCCTCCCGAGCTGGATGGCCTTGTCGAGCAGTTGGATAGGAGCCACCCGTTCGCGGAGCGCGCTGTGGCCGTGGACAAGATCTGCAAGATAATGGAGGACTATGTCATTGAGAACGTGCTCGATCTGTGGTCCCGCGCAAGCGACATGCTTCTCCCGGAGCAGCCAGACGATGTTGCAGAGTCGGGCTATAGGCTCCTCAGATACTGCGTGGGTCTGCCCAAGCTCAACGCTCTCGAACGCAACGTCCTTTTCGACGCCGCTTCCCTGCGTAAGAGCGATCGGAGCTTCGACAAGCGCCTCGACATCATTGCTGCTCTTACAAATGGCGGTCGCCATGTGGAAGCGTGCGAGTCATCGCTAGCCCATTTTATCCTGACTTCATTTGACGCCTGTTACAAGCAGAGCGTTGAGGCGTACAGAGCGTCGCGGAAAACCAGCGGCAGCAAGAAGACCGTGGACCCTGTCCAAGAGTTGGAGAACCTGGCGCAGCTGTTCCAGTACACTATCGATGTCTGCAAGTTCAACTCCAAGATCTTCCGTGACGACGATCTGGAACGTTTGCTAAACAAAGTCATAACGATATGTCAAGAGACTACCCGGTTACCGGACATTGAAAACGCCATCCGACTGTTCGACACCATCATCACCTACGTGCACATACCGAATCATGCCTTGCGTCCGTGCTTGGAAGTCTTATGCGCCGTCCACCGTCAGCTTGACGATCTCCAGAAGCAGACTTGGAACACTTTAAGCAACCTTTTCAAATCGCACGTGGGACAGGTCGCCGTAAATGCCCTCTTGCGTACTCTGAACGACGGTCCTGTTCGCAAAAATCGTGAGTCTAGCGCGTACAGAGGAACAATACAGGTTTTGCAGCAACTGCTCCTTGAGAACGGACGCAATGGCCTCCCCATTGTGCCTATGTCATTATTATTCCCCGCATTGAAAGCTTCTATCCACAATCCTCACAAATCCCAGGAAGAGTACGTCTTGGATGTTATAGACGCCGTGCTCTCAGATGCCTCTCTACAAGAATTGTTGCTCTCGGAAGTCGATTGGACTGAGCTGCTGGACATCATCCTCACGTGTGCCGAGCGAAGCGATGAGAGGCTGCGGGCTCAGTTAGAGAAGACAACGGATGAAGAAACAACTTCCAGAAATGGCTCAATATCTCGCCCTACTGTAATGAGCGGGGCTGGTTCAGTTGTATCCAATGGAGACGAGGCTGGCGATGTCATCTCGAACCTCGACTTAGCTGCGCCTAATCCCCGTGTGGAAAACATGGCGCGTCACTCTGAAGACAGAGTTTTCAAGGTTCTCAACAAGATGGACGGTTTAAGCGGCGACCTTGACTTTGTGCAAAAAGATGCTGTCATGGATTTGTTCATGCGTCTTGCGCACCGCCTCGGCGATTCTACCACTGAAAACGTCATCAAATATTACGTCGACGAACGGTATCTACATCCCTCGAATGCAAAATGGCTCGAAGCTTGCCGCAGCATGGTTTCAGGAATCGTTAAAGACAGCAGCAGGCCACGATCTCTCCGTATCATGGCTATCAAAGCATTACGGGAAACTTACAACACCGTCGAGGTCTTGTGTCCAAGCGACCTGATTCTCCAATGCGGGGCGCTTTTACTGAATAACATCGATGACGAAGAAGATGTGGCTGTCCTGAGTGAACTTGTCGACTTTGCTGTCGATGTTGCCGACCGAGCATCATACGATAGTTTTCCGGATACGATTGAGTTGCTGAAGAGGCGGATGCAGCGGACCGCAGCGCTGCACAATTCCTCGGAAAGTATCGCACATGCTCTGTCTTCATCCTTCCAGCTAGAGAGCGACAGAGCGTTGGGTTCGATTTGCAATGTCATTGCAACGGGCTTAGTGCGTCTGTTCATTCGGAGCGTCCAGCAGTCCGCTCGTAAGACACGGCTTCTCTACGAGACTTTGCGTCATGTCGCGGGCACTGAAGGATACGAAAGCGATGCTCGTCTCACTGTTCTGCGGCTCCTCTTCCGTTTAAGGGCAGATTCTAGTCATGCTGTCTTCGTCAATTCATCCTCAGAAGGCAGAAGTATGGCAGCTGTCCTTTGCAGAACAGAGGAGACGGCCGCCACATCTATAAAAGATAACTCTTCGGGTCAATCCCGACATGAAGATCCATCACCACTTCGAGAACAGCGAAAATTCTCGGGAAGCCCACTTCCTTCCAACAACAAGCCCGCCACTCGCTATTCAAACGCCACTGGTCGTGTGTCGAAACCAGTGCCGCCCCTGTGGATGTATCCAGGGCCAAAAGGACTTCCGGAAGAGCCGTCCTCTGAAGTCAGTCGTGTTGTGTTCTCTCATATCAATCCTGAGTTTTACCCCCTTAAGGAGGATATCCTGGATATGGAAATCACCTTGTGGCTTGAGCTTGCTATCTCCCTGCTACAAAAGTCGCCGGACTGGGAGGTTTACAGCTACGTCGTTGTACACTTGGGCCCTCAATTGTCTAACCAATCGCTTGTGCGCAGCTGCATACTCCAATTAAAGATGCTTCGCAGTGTCATTTGTGAACAAATACGCAATTCGTCATTCCAAGAACCTCCATCCCACACTCTCCTCAAGAAGGCGGATGTTGCCGTGTGTTTGTTTCATGTTCTCACAGTACTAATCAGCTACCACGATTATTTTGAGAAGAGCGAGGAAGATGACTTGGTCAAAGCATTCATCCATGGAATTGGAAACTGGGATAGAACTTCGAAATGGTGCATTCATGCACTGTCCGTCTGCTGCCTGGAACTGCCACTCTCCGTCAGCAAATCGTTAGATACGGTTGTGCAAAAGATGTCGCAGATTGTTACGAAGCCTGCGACGGCTATTCATATCTTAGACCTCCTTACTTCATTGGCACGCATGCCTGAATTGTACAAGAACTTTAGAGAGGATGAGTTTAAAATGGTTTTCGGAGTTAGTTTTCGGTACCTGCAACACATTCGAGATCAACGCGAGCGAGCCACTACTTCAGCCTCTCTGCACAACAATCATCGCTCTTTGCGTCACAGCGGTCCTTCTAGGGAGATTACAGCATCCCCCGACGCCGCCGCGAAGCAAACAAAGCCTTTGGAAGATGATTTACCACAATACTTGTATTCCCTTGCTTACCATGTCATTGCATTTTGGTTCATGGGCCTAAAAATGGAGGATCGACCGAAGTTGATGCCTTGGATAGCGCGAAGTTTGCGATTTACAGACGGCATGGGTCGGCAAACAGAATTAGAGGAACAAGGTCAAGTCATTGTGGATATGATGAATTTGGTTTGCCATTCGGACCGCGACGAAACCGTAGCAGATGATAACTTTGCTAAACCGGGCGATGGAGAGGTATGGAAAAAGTCTTGGATTGTCGGGCACAGCTTGGTCACTATAGAAACGGCTGCGAGAACAGGGGTTTCCCAGATCATGAGCAGAAGACCTGTAAGCAACTCTCTTGCCACCTTTCATCGAACATACAGTAACATAGCCACAGTGTGCCACTCGCTGCCTCTCAGTGCGCCCTTTGCTTGCTCCACCTCCACGTCACCAAGTCCCTCTAACCGTCGGTCTCGCCGCGGAAGCTTTCCACAGCTCTTCTTACATCGGCATTCTTCCAGACGACATCTTCCAGACCTTTTATGCACCACTGAATTCTGCCTACGATCCACCTATTGTTCTACCAGACGATGAGA
Source organism: Paracamarosporium sp. OC-R06-R3 (assembly GCA_019828545.1). NCBI lineage: Eukaryota > Fungi > Ascomycota > Dothideomycetes > Pleosporales > Didymosphaeriaceae > Paracamarosporium > Paracamarosporium sp. OC-R06-R3. The sequence goes on along the minus strand of JACVRA010000190.1, from coordinate 227,684 downwards.
TGATTCGTCGCGCGATCGCTACTTTTGACAGAATTTCGGCTATTGACAGCTACAAAGTTGGTGTCATCTATATTGGCGATGGCCAGACGGACGAACGCGAGATTATGATGAATGACATTGGACCGCCAGCTTACACGTCCTTTCTCAGCGACCTAGGTACTTTGTGTCGTTTGAAAGGCGCAAAGTTCAACACCGGCGGTCTTGATACTCGAAACGACCAAGATGGGGAATTCACCTATAGCTGGCGTGATCGATGCATCGAGCTTGTCTTCCATATCACGACTATGATGCCTACAAACCGCGACGACGAAATGACGTATCCGAACAAAAAACGACACATTGGCAACGACTTTGTGAACATCATCTACAATGACTCTGGGCTCCCGTACAATTTTGATACGTTCCCCTCGGCGTTCAATTACGTGCACATTGTCATATCTCCAGAATCTCGAGCATCCTTCGTGGATCGTCACCTCGACTCAGACCCCGATGGCAAAAACCGGTACTACAAGGTGCAGGTTATGTCCAAGCCTGGATTTCCAGATATTTCACCTGCAGCGGAGACTAAGATTCTAGCTGGCAAGCATCTCGCTGCCTATTGCCGTCTTATTGCCATCAATGCATGCGTCTTCTCCTCAGTATGGTTCATCAAGGATGGCGGAGAGTCTGTCTCTTCATGGCGCAATCGGCTCCGCGAGATCCAGCGCTTACGCGACCGATATGGTGCACCTGAAATGCAACCTACTGCATCACCTTCGTCGCCCAATAACCAACAGAACCAACAAGGTCTCTCGAGTCCTCCATCACGAGAGAACAATCTCGCTAGTCAGTTCAAGCGCACCAGCGTAGTCACATACATCAGCGAAGGCACGAATCGGAGTAGCATTACGAGCAATTCGCATGATGTCGCGTTGTAAAAATCGACCTGCCTTCCGGGTTCTTGGTGTTTTGTGGAAGCATTTACATATATACCCTTTCTTTCAGTCTTTGTTGCACAGAAAAAAATGGTGTCGGATGTCTGAATGGTGTTATACGATCTTTTGCATTGCATGGCGCTGGCATACGGATAGGGCAAGGAAAAGATATACAAAAGTTTTTGCTTTTCCTATTCTACGTTGAGGATATTGACGCTACAAAAGGTAGGCTGTGTAGCGTAGGGAGAAGGAATGATACTACCGGCCGTGCGTGTAGTATCCTCGTACAGTGTATCAATAACACAACCCTTGTTTAATTTATGATTGGTAGGGAGTGTGACTGCAAGTCCATGACGTTCATGAAGGGGAAACAAGCTTTTTTCATAGGAGCGATAAGCTGCGGCGCATTTGGCTTGAACACAATAAGGCCTCGTGTGTGTTCGCACCTCCCTGTTTGGGATAGAGGAGAGTTAGCTCTAGCGTGATCAAACCTTGCCGCAGCACGTCAATGCTATCATCCGTGAATGCTCCGAACGTCCCGTATTATCCACGAACCGTGCCGCTTCCTTCAGGAAGTCGAACAGAGGCGCAGTCGGATCTACACCAAAGAAAACCAAGCATCGCCCGTGTGGCTGCATCGACGCTGTGACGTAAAGCTCGCAAAGCACCCGTTTCGTAACTCCTTTCGTTCCCAAGCGACCTACAGCTCACACCCATGGAATACAATAGTCCCGCAGCGATCTGCCTGCTGGGCGTGCGAAAGCGTTGATAAGCGGATCTTCGAAGCACCAATAGCCATGTCCAACGTCGAACAGAGATGCCTAATCAGGCTTCGTATCTTCCCCACACTCCCATCACACCAGGAACGGGCCCGCTGGCGGCACTGCCACGAGCGGGGAGAACGGCAGCGCAGCCTTATTCGACGTATGAAGCGTTGCCGGGCGTCGATTGTTCGAAATGTGCTAGGCACTACGCGTGCGTATAAAATGTGATGGCCCGCTGTCCTCACATTCTGCTTCCTCTTTACCCTCCATTCTTATCCTGTGCCGCGTTGCAGCTCGGTAGCTAGGATCGTATCATGGCGCCTTTGACACAGCTAGCGGCGTTGCTCCTGGCCGGCGCATCCGTCGGCGCGGCCCGCAAACCTACGCTGGAGGAGCGAGGAATCCCCGTCGACCCCACGGGCGTGAGGACCATCACGTCGCCGCAGGGCGCTCAGATCCGGTTCAAGCAGCCTGGGAAAGATGGAGGTATATGCGAGACTACGCCGGGGGTGGATGATTATGCCGGGTATATCAGCTTGGACGAGACGACGAATATGTTCTTTTGGTTTTTCGAGGCGAGGACGGATCCTAGTGAAAAGCCGGTGAGTCTATTGTTTGATTGGTTGGTTTGCTGCTTTTGGGGTTCTGGGGGCTGACTTTGCGTAGCTGACGCTGTGGTTAAATGGCGGGCCGGGCTCGGACTCTTTGATTGGTCTGCTGCAAGGTATGTGGGTTGAAGATGAGGAGTGAACAGGGTCTGACTTGGTGTAGAACATGGACCTTGCAATGTCACTGAGGATCTGAAGACGCAGCTTAATCCATATTCTTGGAACGAGGAGTCGAATATGCTTTACCTGTCTCAACCAGTCGGTGTTGGATTCTCCTATGAGACTACTAGGACTGATTCCAAGGGTCGCTATTCATTGGTCGATCCTAACAAGGCAAATACGACCCATGCTGCTGCCGTGGGTGCATGGCATATTCTGCAGGCCTTCCTGGACTTGTCGCCGCAGTTGGATCCGGACATTCAGAACTTCACGTTCAATCTCTGGACGGAGAGCTACGGTGGCCATTACGGACCAGGATTCTACAATTATTTTTATCAGCAGAATGAGGCTATCAAGAACGGCTCGGTTCAGGGTATTGAGCTACAGATGGATACGCTTGGTATCATCAATGGCATTATCGATGAAGAAATCCAGGCTCCTTACTACCCCGAATTTGCTGTTAACAACACGTACGGTATCAAGTCCATAAACGACACCATCTACACATTCATGAAGACCGCTTACTACGTTCCCGACGGCTGCCGCGACCAGATTCAATCCTGCAAGGCTGCACTTAAAGAAGCTCCCGGCTCGGAAGAAGCTTACTTCGACTGTTCGCAAGCGACCGACCTTTGCCGTTCCATGGTCGAAGAACCGTACTACTCCTACGGTGGCCGCGGCGTGTACGATATTCGACATCCCTACGATGACCCCACGCCCCCGGACTACTTCGTAGATTTCTTGAATCTGGCCAGCACACAGGAGGCCCTCGGCGTCAACATCAACTACACACGCGCAAGTTCACCAAATGTCAGCCATGGCTTCCAGACCACGGGCGACTTCGTCTACCCGCTGATCGACGACCTTGAGGAGATCCTCGACTACGGAGTCCGTGTTGCGCTTATCTACGGCGACGCAGACTACATCTGCAACTGGTTCGGTGGCGAAGCCATCTCGCTCGCAGTAAACTACACCGATTCCGAAGCTTTCCAAGCCGCCGGCTACACGCCCTTTGTCGTCGACGGTGTCGAGTACGGAGAGACGCGCGAATACGGCAACTTCTCATTCACCAGGATATACGAAGCTGGCCACGAGATTCCGTACTACCAGCCTGAAGCGAGTCTGGAGATCTTCAAGAGGGTGCTGAACCATTTGGTTATTCCGGATGGAAGCAAGGTTGTTACGGATGATTACAGCACAAATGGTACGGCGAAGGCGACGCATACGGAGGCCTTTGTGCCGTTGCCGCCTACGGGGACGCCGAGTGCGGATGCGACATATTAGACCGGGAAAGTAGATGTGTAGAGCGCGCTGGGCAAGGGGTGTGGATAACCCTGATGTAATCAACGTTTAATAGCATTGACTATTCGTTACCGTACCATTACATCTCATCTTCTCGCAGCGCACCTTCTCCGCTCTCATACATGTTCCAGATTCTCCCAAGCTTCCACGTTGGCTTCCCTTGATTTATCCTACCTATAGAAAGAACTTTACCGCCAGCATATGTATGTTCATTGTGCGTTTTCACGAAGCAGGTAGTGGTCCAAAGACCTTAATCAAACCTGAAGCCTTATTTCGCATCTCACCCCTTGTATTTCTCTTACCCGTATTACCTAGAATGGTTCAGAATTGATGGCCTGGTTGCGTAGGGAGCGTCTTGCGAGCTTAACGTATCCTTTTCCGTTAACTGCGCTGAGTCCATTGAAAGGGAGATCGAGCCACATGTGGTAGTTTGAGTACGAGATCTGACTTTGGAGTGGTGTAGTGCTAAGCAGCTATATGTGGTTTTGTAGCGTAGTGAGCCGCATGCTGCGTGCGGGATTGGAAATAGTGGTGTGATTGTGTTTGTTGCGTTATGTTTACTGGCGAACACTACGACGAGAGATTCTTTTGATTCTTTATTCGTGAACCATACATTTTCCCACAGGTGGTTAGGTTTGTTCAGCTTTGAGTACAGTACATTATGAGCTTGTGTTGTACCTGTACTTAGCCCTGGAAGCTATCATATCACGTGACTTCATTACCTCTAACTAAGTGTGGCTCTGGTGCTGCGATTCCATACTTCTGGATGTACGTATCTCGATAATCTGCTTTTGCGGCTAACTCGACCCATACGAGGGTATAATTACATTGAGATGATGTTATCTAATGTTTGACTAGAAGGCTATGGTCATGGGAAATTATTCGACATCGTTTCAAGGCTACGTAACGGTGCATACAACACGAACCGGTCAGACAAGCACGCATGGCGACATGCTTACAATCGCGCGAAATCGTGGGCTCGGCTTAAGGCCAATGCGGGACGACACAGGCGCGCGGCTTGGCTTGTCAGGTGGCGCATGCAGGCCGGACGTTACAATGACATATTCAAGCCTCGTGACAGACATCAGTATTTGCACTGTTGGTAGCATGCAGCTATCGGTGTGCTATTTCCTTGAACGTGGGAAGTGAAAAGACGGTTGAAGGTTAGCCAACAATGAACGTTTGTGGTCGCTGAACACGTTCATGTCTGATTATGTCACAAGTACAACCTTCCCATTCACGCCTAGCCAGGAACACTACCGGACTCCTCTAAATCTGAGCAAAGACCAGTTCACCGGTGACCCCGAGCGGCGTTCGAACGTGCTGTCAAACCCTGCCGACACCCGCTCACCGTTCAGGCCATTGATGGGCCCAGCATGCCGTGTCCGCAGAACGCCGCTTGCAGCATGGGCAGCTTTGGCCACTAGCTCCTCGGAGCAGCTACATCTGTTTTCATAGCTTGTCACACTCCTCGTCGAGCTTCTCCTTCCAGCCCTCGAACTAATGGGCGCGTCGTGGGTCCAAAATCCTATAAGTAAATTCGACCATCGCAAGATCGAAAAATTTCTAGACACCAAGAGTGAAGCACGGGCGCATTTTTTTACATGTCGTCATGAATACCCGTCTTCACAAAGAGATCGCACCTTTCTTGCCTTTTGGAGCTTAGATCGGCGCCCCATGTCTGTACGATGGAGTGGGCCTATTCGATCGCGTAGATGGTAGCGTCAGTTCGCATAGATCCTAGTGCCCGAGGTAGTCAGTAGCGCCCTCACAGCGCGCCTCCAAAGAGTAGGGTATAATGCTGTGTCGCGCACCATAGAAACCCTGCATTTGCCCCAAAGACTCGGACGCGCTCACCTCGCGTGTTCTGATTTTGAGATTTCAACATGGCGACCGGCTCTCACAACCACTCGATGAGCCTAGACAGAGAACTCAAACCTCCAATCGAGAAGACGCAGTCCAAGGTCGAGGTACCAATCTACAACGATGTCGAGCGCGTGTCGTCGACGGATATTTCCTTTGGGGCCATTCTGAGGGGTAAAGCTGCGAATCCTCTCACCCCGTTCGAGAAGAAGGCTGCGCTTATCAACGTCGAGCTGGACAAGTTTGGAATGGGACGGTACCAGATATGCATCTGGTTTCTGTGCGGTTTCGGATATTTTCTAGATCTTGCGTGGTCGCAGGGTGTGGGCTTGATTGCGACTGCTGTGTACCAGGAAATGAACGTTCCAGACGCGAGAACAGGAGATATTTGGTCGCTAGCCAATGCAGGTCTTGCTATTGGAGCACTGACCTTTGGATTGCTGGTGGATGTCATCGGAAGAAAATGGGCGTTCAACTTGACCTGCTTGATCACCTCCGTCTTTGGACTTCTTGTTGTATGTTTTAGGTCACTTTTACTCTAATTCTGACTAGTTGCTAACTCTCTTCAAGGCTGCCCCGAAGTACAACTACGAAGCAGTTTGCGGAATCTATTTCCTCGCCTCCCTCGGATTGGGAGGCAACATCCCTATCGATGCAACCATTGCCTTGGAATTTCTGCCCCAGAGTCGCCGCAACCTTGTAGCTCTCCTATCCCTCTGGCAGCCCATCGGTGTGGTGGCTGCATCCGGCATCGCCTACGGAACAGCCGCCAAATGGCGTTGCGACGTAGATCTCCCTGCTTGTAACGCAGTCGGCGCAGGGGAAGCCTGTTGCACCGTTTCAAGCAATATGGGCTGGCGCTACGAGGTCATCATCCTTGGTTGCGTAACGTTGTTTATATTTTTCCTGCGATTCTTTGTTTTCACTTTCCACGAGTCGCCAAAGTTTCTACTCAGCAGAGGAAAAGAGGCTGAAACGATTGAAGTACTGCACAAGATTGCAGCGTTCAATCGCGCACCACCACCATCGTTGACCCTAGAGATGTTTGCGGCGATTGATGAGACGGACTCTAACAGTTCGGTGGAGCGTACAGACGGCACACAGACACGCGCTGAGACTGCGAAGCGAGTCGGCAGCGGCTTTGTTAAGGAGTTCAAGCGTTTGAAAGGAGTGTTCACCAACAGGCTTCAGTGTTTTATCTTCATTCTCCTCGCAATTGCTTACATGGTATTACATCTCAATGCTGCTTGTTGAGCGATGCTAACATGGTATCTCTAGGGCGACTACTGGTCTTTCAATCTTGCAGGCTCCTTCCTTCCCATCATCCTGTTGCGAAACAACGTCTCAGACGGCCGGGGCAGCGTATCAGACACCTACCAGCAATACATTATCATATACGCACCCGGAATCATAGGTGCAGTTCTTGCCCTGGTCTCAGTGCAAATGCCACTTGTCGGTCGCAAATGGTCGCTCGTGTTCTCAGCTGCGTGTCAGGGTCTTGCCATGGCCATGTACACTCAGGTCAAGAACACGGAGGGCTATGTGGGTCTCAATGCCCTCGAGTATATCATGCAAACTGTAAGCATTTTCCTCGTCCAGTTTTGCCGTATGTAGATTACTCACTAAGCACAAACAGTACTTCAACGCCGTCTTATACGCATCCGCACCTGAATTATTCGATACAAGCTACCGTGGCACCGTCAGCGGCATGCTTTCGTGTCTCGGTCGCCTATCAGGTATTGTCGCGCCTTTTGCGGGCGCGAGCTATCTTTCCGATGCAAGCTCGGGCATTCTTTGGTTGGGAGCGGGCGGAATTTGGCTCGCTGCTTTTGTCATGATATTCCTACCTGTGGAGATGAGGAATAGGCAGATGTTCTAGATATATAAGGTGAGCTCTTATACATAAAATAAAGAGAAAATAAAATGTTGTGGAGACTGTGTTGCTGTTTCGGCAGCACATGTATGTATATATTGATGCCTCAATTATCGATTCACTCTAAGTGCAAAATGATAATGTTTGCGTGAAGTGCAGTGTGTTCAGACAGCCGAGGGGGGGCCAAAGACACTGTGAGGTAGAAATACATATCCTCGCTCCTCGTGCTCCTATCTAAAATGCGGTGCTTATGGTCCGAAAAGAACTAACTTTAGGAAAACACGAAGTATTTGAGCATATTGGGCCTTTGATGCAGCTCTAAATATTACTCGGCCAACCCTCTGCAGGCATATCTCTGGCTACTGGTGGAGCAGCTTGTGCCACGAGTAGTCGTATTTTGGAGAACTTAATGTTTGGTTCTAACCTATCACGTATGAATTGTAACAACTAATCTCCACTAAACCCGCTCTATGCAGTAAGGTTTAAAAATTCTAATTCGTGTTAGATATCAAAGTGAACGTAAATATGTTTTTGCTTCATGCGCCATAAAATTATGACAAAGAACCGTAGTGTTTGTCCTCTGTATCTCCGTTAGTGTTCAACGAGAATTATTCTGCTAAAGCAACGGGGCGAAACTGTTAGTGTCGATGCGGACAGTCCACGCGTAATCTGGGAAGCCAAAATTATCTATCACATAGTGAGGATACTCTTGGTCCACCTCTTCTTGAAGTTGGTCAAACATCTCCGCAATCCCATAATCAGAGTACAAAAATGGTTGCGCCTGGTATAGCAATTCCTCATGCTGCCGAAACATTCTCGAGATGCTCCAAATCGGCACTGCATCTGCTTCCTGCATCGCGCGCCAGAAAGCCTTCTGGTGAGTCCTGAAGGGTACTTCGCCCTGTTCAGCGAACTGGATAATCGAGACCATGTTGGCATCTTCAGGACTATATTCCTCAATACTAACCCCCCAATCATACCTACAGTGCCTACATGCGATGACATGACAGTCGACACAGAAGTGATAGAAGTATGGCAGGGGAGCATCGCAGACCGAACAGTCGTCACAGTATTTGCTCCAGCTTTCCCCATGGCATTCCCAGATATGCTCGCACTCGATACGCTTGAATGTCAGGCCGTGAGCCTCATCTGGAGCAATGTCGTTGTAGTCTTGAACGTGAGGAACAGTAGATTCCAGCTCGTCATAGTACTCGCGTTCCGCTTGTTCCTCTAGATCTGTAAGGATGTCTGGTCCCTGTTCAATAGCTGGACTCCAGGAGTACAGGGTATCGGCATCGTCATTCCAGAGTTGGTCATCCGAGTCTCCGTCATCCGACTCTCCGTCATCCGAATCTCCGTCATCCGAGTCTCCGTCATCGTCGGGGTTCCACCTGGCGCGTCCAATGGCAGCGACTTGCTCGGCAAGAGGCAGTTCACCTTTCCGGTTCAGACCTGCTCGATTGAGGCCTGTAGTCCGCTGTAGCCCGCGCTCACTCTTCTCGAACCCTTCCGCGTCATAACCAACTGCTGGGTCATTGAAAACTGGGCAACCATGATCCTTGTCAAAGCCCTCTTGAGGATCCCAAGGCAGCAAGCATATGAAGCAGAACTGATGATGACAGTAATTGCACGTCATATGATTACAGTCAGACGCATGCTCGATGTACATATGGCAGCCAGGACACTGCTTGATCCGACAGTCCTTGGAATACTCTGGCAACCAATCGGGCTTTGCATGCGGGTCGTAGGGGTCGGTACAGCGGTGATTATCTTGCCACACGCCTTTGCATCCAACACACATTTTTGTTCCGCATTTGCACAACGCCAAACTATATGGACCCTCATTGTAGAACTCCTTGGATGGAAGCCACGCCGTGCATTCCATGCAATATAGTTTCAAGGTTAGCGGTGTATAGAATTCAATTTCTTTTCGGCGATAGGCGACGTTGATATGGGGCGGCAGGAGATGCTCTACTAGGCGACGGGGAATGGTAGGGCCCCGTCGACAATGGGGCGCTTTTACACAGCATTTGACCGGGAAGATATCGGAAGCTATATCTTCTACTGCCATGGTGAAGGTCTTGACTAAGCACTCGTTGCAGATGAAGTGTTCCGCACAGGTGGCCAACCCTTCCTTTATGAGGAACTCTCCTGTGCAGATGGAACACTCGTACATAATGGTAGTCTCTAGGTCTTTGGTTTGGTGGAAGTCATCCGTCCCAGTGGATGCTTCCCCGTTATCTTGCTCTTGAAAGGCATGTTTGTGAGCAGACATTTCGCAGCGAACTTATGCTTCATGCAAGAGAATGTTGGTCGCGTGTGAGTAAGGTCGCTCGTACTACGCGTGATCGAGTGGTTCTAGTTGATCATCAAGTTGAATGTTTATTTATACATGTATTCGAAAAGGGGCTTGTATAGAACTTGTCGTATCGTTGTTTTTTTAGGCTTGTGCTTTATTCTATCTTCACTATGCAATCAATTAATTTCGCGCTTCCGAGCATGACGAACGAAAACGAGCCATAGTATGATTTCTGTATATTTCAAGGCTAATATTTTACGCTCTTGTATCTCCAACAAGTAATAATAATTTCTGTCAGGAAGTCAAGGAAAATGACAAGCATTGTTTGAACCTTGCAAGATAACTGAAATATCTCGCAAAGCGGACATGCCAAGCCCTGAACACCAATGTTTCTCAGTCATCATCGAAATACTAAGGAATCATCTATAAAAGTCCTGGTTCAGTCCAGAAAAACAAAAATCGAAGTGCTTGTGTGATTGCACAAACCAAAACGAAGTATCTCGATAGACAACTGCCCAAACCTAAAAGTACATTCTGCATATCAAACAAAGGCGGACCACTATGAAAGAAGTTTATGTCCCACAGGAGTCTGGATGAGGCCAACTTTAAGCAAGGTATCTTATTCTTTAGAGCAGATCAAGTTGTCGCTCAATGTCTAAAGCAACCCTTTATCGCTATTGCTATTTGCTCCTTTTTTAGCCTTGTATTTGTCGAGAGCCTCCACAACGACTTGAGCTAACGATAGAAGCCTCTCTTCCTCGTATCTCTTACCAATGATTTGAATGGCTGCGGGGGTCCCGTCATATGTGTCCGAGTCATCTATGCTGGCTTAGTCAGAAGTTTTGCGCTATTGCTGGTACACTTACAGGCTTCCATGTTTTCTTTGTCCTTTTTGCTAAGAGGCTGGTAGTCTGTTGGAGTTTTATCGAGACTCTTGTCTGCTGTAGTCACCTGAATGACTACCGAGCAATAATCCAGAACGTTGACAAAACTTGAGTATGCTGTGCTTGTGGATTAGCCCGTCGTCTGAATGAGCTGATTCCGTCTTCTTACGCGAATACATGAATTTTCCAGGGATAAAAGCTGCAGTAGCAGATATTGGAACAAGGAAAGCCTCGATCGGTCGCTTGTCTAAAGTGTGCTCCGCGGTTGACTGCCAATAGGCGTTATACCTTGTGCGGTAGTTCTGCATATGCAGTACCTTATCTTCCCAATCAACAAGATCCATAGGCGGCTGCAGCTTTTTGCCAGGGAAAACGTTGTAGAAGCTGCGGAACAATGTCCTCGCCGGAAAGCTGTATATTTCTCCAACCATCAGGCACTCCGTCACCACGGGCAATGGGCCCGTGAATGAGCGCAGCCTCGGCATGCGACGGTGGATCCCACGGTAACGTTTGGAAGCCTGCATTCTGCACGGCCTTTTCTACTATATCCATGGCGCGAGCAATTGGTGGATGAGGTCGGACAACCCCATCGTGCTTCATCACGCCAAAGGCAGGGAGCGGATCTTTCTTTGGGTTATGCTCAAGCTCTTCTCTATAGCCGAGTGGAAGTACGAACGGATCGCGCTTCCAAGGCTCCGTAGACTGCAGAGATTTGAACATCAATCTCAAAGATGCGACTGAAGGACCCATAATACCTATAACGCCAGGTATCACAAGATTAGCCTTCCCAGAAGCCGGTGCATCCTTGAAAGACAAACGGCCAGAGGATGGTTTGTGGCTGTAAACCCCATTGAAGGCAGCAGGCATACCCACCGAGCCGCCAGAGTCTGACCCGAAACCCATGGCGCTCCCTCTCAATGCCTGTACCGCCCCTTCGCCTCCCGAAGAACCACCTGCTGACAGCAGCTGGTTCCAAGGGTTGAGTTGGTACCCAACGATGTTATTGTTAGTCTCAGGAGCCCAAGTAGTGGTCACCAGCGATGACTAGACTGGTCGTTAGTGTGCGTATTGCGAAGGTCATACAATCATACCTTGCCAATAACGACAGCACCAAGACTAACAAGCTCCTCTATGAGCTCGCTTTGAAATACGCGCTCTTTTCCAGTGCCCTTTTCACCCTCAAACGTACCAATCCACCCGACATAGGCGAAACACGTTTCCATGCCTTTGACGTGAAAATGGTCCTTCAAGGTTATGGGCAGGCCATGGAGAGGACCAATCGGTTTGCCATGTTTTTGGTAATAGCTGTCGAGCTCGCGAGCTCAGTCAAGTGCTATATCGAATCCGACTTCGAGGAGATTGAGACTCTGTGCTGCGTTATGACTGACGCTTGGAAGCAAATGAGGCTTACCATTTGATGTCCGTACGCTGCCCTTTTAGAAAATGCTTTCACGACATCGTAAGCCGAAAGGGTGCCGTTGCCTGTGCTGTTCACAATATCCACAGGATCCAGGCGAGTGATACGGATGGTCTCTGAGTCCAAGAGACCTTCAATAAATGCCCCTGCGATTGTTTTACGTTTCCTTGACTCTTCGATGAGGTCTTTCGCAAGTCGCCACTCCTCTAGTATCTTCTCCAGTTCTCCTTCCTTCTTCTCCAGTGCGATTTCCTGCCACGATGGCATCCTGGGCTGAGTCCAGGGTAAATTACTGGTCAAAGAATCTGAAGTCTTCCAGATGATTGCAGTGATGAGTATGAGTAGGGTAACCATCCTCGCCAGGCACGCATATTTATACGCTCCTCACCGGTCCCGTTTGTACGCTTCCGCGGTGAAGTGCCTGGCCAATGAGCAGCCAGTATTCGGCGTGCTGGCCGAGCGCAGGCGCAGGGATCGAAAATGTATGTGCTGTTCCTATTATGCAGTACGTATCGGCGAACAAGGGGCGCACGGTGTAGCTCCAGAAGGCGATCCTATTCGCTGAGCACCTTCAGGCTTCTATAGCCAGACCTCAATAGCGAAAGTCATCCCCCTCCCCCCCTTTTTTTTTAAAAAAAACACAGAAGATGTCACTCCGACTTGCCATGTACCTACGCCTCTTTGATAAGAGCGTACTACCTAATGACGTTTTGGCCTTGATTGCGCACGCCGATTCACACGCACCTCGTCTCACATTAGGTTTAGGGCTGGGTGGATCTTGCGACCGAACCACTCGTTACTAAGACTGACCTCGGAAAGAGAAACACCTGCAGATTGCGGTCTGACGAAACCTGAGAACTTGTGTCTCAATGCCTTCGCCACGATAACGACCGCGAACCTGCAACCTCACCTCAGTTCTTATGGGGGCAGCCCTCAGCTCCGAGGAAGCTTAACAGGCCTCGTCACCCCCAGGTATTTCCATCCTCGGCCATGGACGTCGTGCATCGGCTACGCGGCATCCAGAGAAAGGCATTGGCTCGGAAATGGGGAATGTACAGATCGAAGACGGTTCGACGGTTCCTAGTGAGTGATTCCTAATAAGGGGCGACTGAAGTACCCAGCTACACGGACCGCTTGAGCGTATGCGTAAAGAGGGGGGCAAATTCTATCCACCTGATGTCCTATTCTACAAGACTCGTATCTCGGCTGTGTGCAGTGATGATACCGAATTCGAGGATTTCTTGAGAGACAACAACATCATCACGCTCCTCTTTGGGGTTGCCAATGCAGAGTACTGCGTTCTTGGATCCGTGGCTGCTGCAAACATGAAGGGGTTTGATACTATTTTGACGCCGGATGCCACAGGGACTACGAACGGGGAGACCGCGCTGTAACCCAGTCTTGCTGTGTCAAAGAAGGGATGGGGTTTCTTCATGCCAAAGGTGAATTTGCTTGACCCGAAGAGCTGCCACCAGTAAAATGAATGAATTCGTGAAAAATAACGAGAATCTACAATCTGACCAATCATCTACGGAACGTACCTTAACGGCTTACTTACCCGCGGGCAGGCTAGTCGCCCAAGGATAAGCCTCTGGCATCGCCTTCCAGCTTCCCAAATCATCATAGTTTCTACTAGTTGCTTTGCCTTGTAAGATCTTTTGCACGAAAGGTAACACGTCGGCATAACCGCCCATATCGCAATGGCCACCCTTCGGAATACTCATGCCAAGCTGATCTCCAACTCCCAGCCAGCTATACACCGCCTTCGCAGCGGGGAACGTAACCGTGGCAGTACCCTTGGAGTCCGTGAACTGGTCTGAAGCGCCCTGTTCGAGAATAACAGCGCGCGGAGCGATTGCCGCAACGATGGTGTGCGCGTCGTAGGGGAGCTGAGTTGCGTGGTTGACGAACTGGGATATGCCAGAGGAGGTCCACCAGCCTGCACCAGATTTCTAAATTTCGTATGAGACGTGGCAAAACAACATAAGTAAGTAGCGCTTACTGAGTTTTCCAAGTTTTCGCCCTGGCCGCTCAAGCTGTACCTGTAAGGCCCCGCACCCTGCACGCCAGAGCACATGGGCATCGTGACGGCAATGCGCTTATCGAACAAACCAGCGGCAAGCGCAGCCTTACCAAGGCGCGAGCAACCCGTGACGCCAGATTTCTTCGCGTCGATTTCTGGGACTTTGAGTTCGATGCCATCGAGGACACGGTGGAAGCCCCATGCCCACGCGGTAAGCACACCTGAAAGTGAACATCAGTCCTGAACTATGCCAACAGTACGAGGTTGGTAAGATTACACACCGATATCCTTTCCATTATACAACGTCCAAAAACTGCCCGTCTTGCTGTTACTATCCGCAGCGACCTTACCGTAGTCGAAAGTGACTACGGCAATACCCGCCTTCAAGTAGCTATTGTTATCGATGCCACCGATAGCAATAACGACAGGGAAAGGTCCGCTTCCGCTTGGTAGATTCACCGTCGCCGAGATGGTGGTCGATTTTCCTCCCGCGGCGATCGTAACGTCTAATTTCGTACCGCTACGGGTCGCTGTGACGGTCTCCTGCGAATGGTCGGGATAATATCCGTACTGGTATTCCTGGAGCAGCTTCATGATTTCTGGCTGTCTGCACTGGTACCATTCATCCTTGCTCTTGACTTTCGTCTTGCCGTCAAGGTAGAGGAAGGGATCGGGCATCGTCTTCACCGCGGGCAAGTCGGCGGCTTTGGGCATGGGACTGGGAGTCTGGGGGCATGTTACGTTTGCTTGTCGTGGTAACAGATCGAGCTGCTGCTTGAAATTAATTCCAAGTGTTGGCACACCGCTAACGGTCGCGGTGTAGATAGCGATGACTATGTGGTTGAAACGCATTTTGAAATACTGAGATGGCAACGTAGTTGCACGTTTGCAGAAGCTCTACATTCTACTAATGTAGACACAGACTTTGCCGCATGAGGGTCACGAATAGGAATTTGGATGTCAAGAGAGGCCCGCGACTCGCTCGTTTAATCAGTCGTAGATGAGGCTACTAAAAACGGTTCGTATATGAGCCCTTATTGGACAACCGCTTTGCCACATGCTCAGTGTGGAGCCGAACCAAGACCGGCATTAGATTCCAGGTCGCCATTTGGCCGCAGCTTGAATAATTCAATGACAGTATACATACGACGGGAAGTGCATATTTGCTATTGCATGAACAGAGACCGTAAGAACCCAATGGGATGAAAGGATAAAACTCGACAATAGCGTCGAAAGGAGATGCTTTGAAAAGCATCTGTTCGAAATTCCGACAAAGGACAGACCACATGTTGCCGGCTGAAATGGTCAGAATGTGGGGCTCGGCGTAAGTCGTTCGGCTAATGTAGGGCGTGTACGTGGACTCCTTTAGATCTACGGCTACGGCAAACCATGACACTAACGAAGAAGGAAAGTGTGCATAACTCGAATGGTTGAGTCATTTCAAGTGAGAGTCGCTAAGCCGTACACTGTTCAAAATCAACGTGATATGAGATCCCAGCCCGGGCCACTTCTTAGATCACCCGGAACTTGTTCGCTGTACGTTCTACAATTCCATCTGTTCCTGCTCTTCGGTCCATGATGCAGCAGGAGGATGCGAGAAAATGCGAGTCAGATTCGCTCTGAATCCTGCAAGCTCAATATCGTAAACGAGCCCGCTGGGTCCTTTCCAAATGACGACCTCATTGATAGGGATGCCGCCATACAATACACCATACACGTCAGTTATGCAAAAATCATCCCAAACATCGCGTTCGTCTTCAGATCGTTCATTCGCACTGTGCAAACGCCAAATCTCGCCTTCTTGCTTCTCTTCGTCGCGGAACAACAAGGTTGGGATCAGGGATAAGTACCCAGGCGTTCCTGGCGTCAGGCCGAGATATCGAAGGAGGCTAGACTGTAGTATGTCTGTTGAGTTAGAGATCAATTGTTCCACCACCAGCCCGCGTTGGTCAGCTTTGAGTATCAAAGACGAGTTGAGTTTGGGATCGGCAGCAATGTATCGGCCTGCATAGCGCTGCTCTAATCCTAAAATAGCAAGCTCTTCAGCGGCGCGGACTACTCCTATGCTCACAGTCTCAAGCAGTATATTGAAGAAGTCAGGAGGCCCGGCTAGCAGGAGGGAGATGGCGAGATCATATTGAGGAATCAAAATGATCAGAGATGTGTAGCTTGGAAGCCCGCCGCCTTTGGTGATGAATCTGACAGTGCGTTGTGAGTTAGACAGAACGCGGTCGCTTTGAAAGATTTCCCACGGCATGCCATAAAAGCTGTGCAAGTCTTTAGATGGCGATACAGGATGCATCCAATTGAGGGCGTTTGTAATGCCGTTGTAGTGTGCGAGAATATAGCGAAGATATTTGGAAAGATCGTTCGATGAGGTGAAAATACCGCCAGTTGGGTTCTGTACGCCCTCGTCGACATCCCAGTAATGCGGCCACAGGGGAATTACTCCTTCGCTATCTGGTGGGGTAGAGAAGGTACTCTTGGACATATTCAACGGTTTGAATATGGTTTCATCAATATAAGATTCGTACGTCTGGTTAGTGACATTCGCAATGACAAGAGCGATCAATTCAAATGCAATGTTAGAGTAGGTGGACTGCTGGTTCGGAGCGAAGACAGGATGGTCAGCTCTGACCGATCTAATCAGATCTACAACTTGCTCAGTCAGTGTGATCTTCAAACAGGGTTGGGGAGCTGCGCACCGCTTGCAGTACATGGTTCTTGATAGTTCTCCGAATATTCATCGCACCTAATCAGGCCTTCCCTCGACACTGGCGGCAGGCCCCATTCCTCCCTTGTGCGATCTAGTCCTGCATGATTGATGAGATCGGATTGAGCCACTACGCACGTCAGTTACCCAGACTTCGGGTCTTTGCGATGCATTGGTAGCCTACATTCGCGCGGAATGCCGCTTAGCTGGCTAGCTAGAGACCGTAGCGTGATATCTTTCCAGGGTATCGTGCCATTCTGCGGTCTTTTCAATTCGTCAATGTACTTTTCCACGGGATCATCGAGACTGAGGTTCCCTGCAGCATGTTGTTGCAATAAGCCGAGCACGGTGAATGTCTTGGTGATGCTCGCAATACGGTACAAGGCGCTACCGTTGACGTGTGGAATGTCGGGCCGAGATTGGTTACGCTCGCGGGCAGTATGGTGGAATTCCCATAGCGATTCTTGCCCAGTTGTGACTTCGACGGAGATGGAGGTGGAGTTGTATTTGGGATCGCCTAGGGCGATGGTGAGAACGTCATGGATGTGCGTAAAGGCGTCCCTCAAAACTGGATGGTCGCGATCATATACAGGCGGAGCATGAGCAAACGACGGCTCATAACACTTCGCAGCGACGATTCCTACAAATGCGACTCCGAATAGTGGCAACAACATGGCGACTAGACGCGTTTCTAGCGCGTTGTGGCCGTGGTGCTGTCTTGGTACTGTCTTGGTGGTGCCTTCAGTGGGGAAGGCGTCAGCCTCGGCCTTGGCACCGTCACCGTCATAGACGAATCAATCAATTGGCGCGTCGAACACCAGCACCTTTACCAGGTCGCCAGTCGTCGTTACTAAGCGGTATCTGGACTTCAAGAAGCTCAATGCCTTATGTCTTCATTCACATAGGAGATCGGATGTTCCGTAGGGTGTCCAATGCCGATCGAGCGAAGACGGCCACTCAGAGTGCGTCCCCCTCACGCATATACGCATATTGCGTCGATCATGTACCGGATCCTTATGGACCCAGTATGAGTATGAACTCACCCAAAGTATCGGAAACGCTCAATATAAGCAGCTCGA
Organism: Paracamarosporium sp. OC-R06-R3; assembly: GCA_019828545.1. NCBI lineage: Eukaryota > Fungi > Ascomycota > Dothideomycetes > Pleosporales > Didymosphaeriaceae > Paracamarosporium > Paracamarosporium sp. OC-R06-R3. Next base: position 209,786 of record JACVRA010000190.1, on the reverse strand, counting down.
TCTTCTCATAATGCAGTTTCTGGCCCACTCCCGTTGTTGAAACTTTCAAGCCACCGCGTGTAGTATTGCAACCCACCATTCCTCTCCCATCCGTAGTGAGCCAGAACTGTCGCTCTTTCAATAAAGTGAACATTGTGGGTTTCATCATGGCCCGTCTTTCCCACGTTCTAAGCACCTTGACACTGGTATGCTTGGCCTCGTGCGACAGGTACCCGAATTGTGTCTCAGGGCCACTATCTCGAAACGATGTTTGCCGTATGGGCCTCGATCCAGCTGAGCGTGCGAAGGCGCTCGTAGCTGCAATGACTATTGAAGAGAAGCTGGCCAATTTGGTCGAGTGCGTGCCGTAGTCAGATTAAGTACAGGACACTGATCTTGCATAGTCATAGCCAAGGAGCAGAGAGACTGGGTCTTCCAAAATACGATTGGTGGAGCGAGGCTCTTCATGGAGTTGCTGGGTCACCGGGCGTTCACTTTTCCGGCTCGGGGAACTTTTCTTCAGCAACGTCCTTCCCGCTTCCCATCACTATCTCGGCAGGCTTCAACGACGGGCTCGTGCAAAACATTGGTCTGGCTATTGGAGCGGAAGCTCGCGCATTTGCGAATGTTGGACAAGCCGGACTGGACTTCTGGACGCCAAATATCAATCCGTTTAAAGATCCTCGATGGGGCCGTGGCCTTGAGACACCAGGTGAAGACCCATTCAGGATTTCCAAGTACGTGGAAGCTTTATTGAATGGCATGGAGTGGTTTGGCGAGACTTCCAACACAAGCGAGAAGCGACAGGTCATTGCAACATGCAAACACTACGCTGCGTATGACCTCGAGCGCTGGAACGGAGTGGTGCGATACTCATTCGACGCGGTAGTTTCGATACAGGACCTGGTAGAGTACTACTTGCCACCTTTCAAGCAGTGCGCTCGAGACTCGAATGTCGGTTCTATCATGTGCAGCTACAACCGCGTCAATGGTACACCGGCTTGCGCGAATGAGTATTTGATGCAAACCGTACTTCGGGATCACTGGAACTGGACTAAGCATAACAATTACATTGTGAGCGACTGCAACGCAGTGCACAATATATATGCCGACCATAAGTGGGTCAAAGATGCCGCTCAGGCTGCTGGGAAAGCCTTCAATGCCGGAACTGATAATGTTTGTGAAGCTGGAGGGTGGACTACTGATATTGTTGGAGCTTTCAACCAATCTCTTGTCAGCGAAGAAGTCATTGATCGAGCACTACGTCGGCAATATGAAGGGTTGGTCCGCTCAGACTACTTTGCCGTCTTCCGCGACGATGTCGTGGGTCCACGTTCCTATGGCTGGGAATACGTAAACACGGAGCTGGCCCAAACATGGGCTCTCCAAGCGGCAGTTGAAGGCACAGTCCTGCTGAAGAACGATGGGACGCTTCCGCTGAAGTCAAAGAAAAACCAAACCATCGCTGTGATCGGATTCTGGGCAAATGATACCTCTGACCGCATGCTAGGTAACTACTACGGAAAGCCGCCCGTGTATCGAACACCGCTCTGGGCGGCACAAGAGGCGGGCTTCCATGTGAACTATGCTACTGCTCCTGCATCTGGCAATGGGAATTATAGCGCTGCAATTCAAGCAGCACAATCTTCCGATGTTGTACTCTACTTCGGCGGCATCGACACGACATTTGAAACTGAGGACAAGGACCGAACTACGATCGCATGGCCGGAGATACAGCGTACTCTACTTCGTGAACTCAGTGCCTTAGGAAAGAAGATCATCGTAGTCCAACTCGGAACATCGATTGATAACACACCTCTCCTCCTCAATGAGAACATCAACTCCATTCTTTGGGTTGGTTACCCAGGCATGTACGGAGGTCCATCGGTACTGGACGTGATTACCGGCAAGACAGCACCTGCCGGTCGCCTTCCTATCACGCAATATCCTGCGGAATATACAGAGCAAGTCCCAATGACGGACATGTCGCTTCGTCCTAGCAACAAGAACCCTGGTCGTACCTACAAATGGTACTCCCAAGCAGCTCAAGAATTTGGCTTTGGACTACACTATACCAATTTCACGATACGTTTCAATTCCCGTTATGCCAACCATACTTATCCAACCACCCATTTTCTCGCTGAGTGCTCCTTATCTTCTCGTAAGGACCGATGCCCTTTCCCGTCCCATGTCGTTCAAGTCAAGAATAACGGCAACACAACTTCCGACTTTGTCGCTCTAGCTTTCGTAACTTCGAAAGCGGGACCTGCACCGCATCCCATCAAGGAGTTGGTTTCGTATAAACGATTGGCCAACGTTAAACCTGGAGAAGCAAGGTCTGTGCCGTTAGGCTTTACAATTGGCAACTTTGCCAGAGTCAACGAGAAAGGTGATACAGTGCTGTATGAGGGTGAATATTGTTTGGTGTTGGACGTGCCGCAGCAGGACAAATTCTGTTTCGAGCTTACTGGTGGAGATGTAGTGCTGGATGTTTGGCCGCAGCCAAAGACGGGGAATGCGACATGGGTGCACTAGATGGGAGTTAACTGAACTCCAATTGCTATTGGTACTGATTGATTGTGTCAATTTCGAGACTGGCCTCAGTGTTAGCTTAGTCGGTCTATGAAAATGCACATCCGACTCGGGCTTCCCCACAGCCAATGCTCATATACTGATCTGGGTTTCCGACGCGCAATAGCACTGATCGGCAGTCGTTTTTCAGATGAGCCAACCAAAATTCAGCAGCGTGCTTGATTAACATGCCGCCGTACTTCAGTTGCGTAGCCGTACCTTAATATCCAAATTTCTATACCGGGCTTGGCCACCTCCCTCGGCTAATGCCGATGGGTGAATGGATGACCACTTTTGGACAGGATCGTCAAAATTTGTTTGGTTAACGAGACTAGACTCTAATCTCATATTGACTCCGAGTACCGTCATCAGTTCGTATAGCTAGTTCTGCGTAAGTGGCGAGCAGCTGAAGCAACGCGATAGAATGGACGGGCTGGCGCGTATCGTCGCACATCAGCTCCTCCGCCGCAATAGCAGAGCTGAAAAGTATTTTGACGCTTCAGGGCCTTTTGAAGCCATTTTAGAAATTCTGCGAAAGCCTGGCTCTACTACCACGCGAACTGCATCCACCGGGCATAGGATTCTACGGCGCTAATTGAGGCCAGACTTGTAGATTTACATTGCACTTACGAGGCAATCCTCAGGTTTCGCTCCACTCAAAGGCATAGTAAACATGCAAGTTCATATCCGGAAAACACATTGTACGATGTCGTGCTACCATCGGGGAATCGAGAGCGCTGCATGCCTTCATATATGCATTCTCCCGTACCCAACAAAGAAAGGACACTCTGCATACCGAGGAGCAATAGGTTGGAGAGAGTCTGTCGTATTTCTAGATCCGCGGCACCACTTTTGATGCCTGGGGCCGACAAGGTGCCTGGTAAACTCGGCTCATCGGCAATCGAATACTCGTCGATGGTAATTGAGGGTATAAAGCCATCTGGAACAGCACATCGAAATTGCGCGTGTGGTAGGTACGAGCTTCTTGGTTCCCTTGGAAGACGCACGCCATGGCCAGCATGTTCGTGAAAGTCTCTCTTGCGCTGCTCGGCTTGTCCAGCCTCGCTGCAGCTCAGAACGTTACATGGAGTCTTCCACCTGGAATCCCGCTTCCGTCGACAGGGGTGGGTTTATCGTCCGCTTCCGCCTCTGCGTCTCTCAGCTTCGGTGGTCCATCTAGCAGTGCTTCGATTGTGCTACCGACAATTTCGGCTCCCTCGTCACCGATTATCTCCCTGCCAACTGTATGGACGACCTTCCCACCGGTGCCCAGCTTGAACATTTCACGTTCGAGTGGTATACCTGTCCCAACCCTAAGGCCCACCACACTGTCACTCCCAAGTGCTCCAAGTTTGAGTCTTCCCACGGTGAGGCCATCACCACCTGTGTTCAATTCGACACGGCTGCCACCTTTCCCTACATCGAGGCCATTGCCACCGATATCTTCTTCGAAACCATTTCCTCCATTCCCAACACTAAGCCTTTCAACCCATAAACCTTCACCACCCATATTCAACACAACGCGTCTACCTCCATTCCCGACCACAAGACCAGGTCCACCTATTTCTTCGTCAAAGCCATGGCCCCCCATCCCAACACTAAGCATTCCAACGCATAGGCCATCACCACCCATATTCAACACAACGCGCCTACCTCCATTCCCGACTTCAAGACCAATTCCATCTTTTTCTTCGTCGAGATCGCGGCCTCCCATACCTTCTTCTTCGAAGCCCAGACCACCTACATCCCGGCCTACACTCCCACCACCACCCACATCGAAGCCTTCTCCTCCTTTGTCTCCAACGTCTAAACCTACACGACCGCCACCGACATCTAAGCCGACAACTAAGCCAACATTTAAGCCGACATCTAAGCCGACATCCAGGCCTACGCCGCCACCACCTCCTACCTCGAAACCCACACTATCTCCACCGCCGACTTCAAAGCCAACCCTACCGCCGCCTCCATCATCGTCTAAACCCACGCGAAGCACCTTGATAACTATTCCCTCACGCACATCTAGCAGACCTTCCACCCCCACTCCCACTGATGATCCGTGGGAGCCATGTGACCCAGACGAGGACGACGACTGCTGGTGCGATGACGATGATGATCAGTGGGGTGATGAAGATGACGACGACTGGGAATGGTATTGGCACAAGGGCAGCGACCAGTATCACAGACATCGCCTCCATGGAGAGAATGGGAATAAGATTAAGCATAACGGACATCGGTTGAGAAAGGTTGTTGGCAGGGGCGAGGTTGGTGAGCGACCTATAGGTGAAAGGCCCATTGGTGATAGACCTATTGACGGGGCGCCGATTGATGGAAGGCCGGTCGGTTGGGGAAGACTGTAAACACAATCGTTTACCTTAGCTACTCAAAGTTACTCATAAATACTAGTTAAGTGGATGTATATGTACTGCGTGTGCCTATATCCAGCTGCCATGTATACTGTTATGGTGCAAGAGTTGGTAGAGACGTGTCGTCTACCGAATGTATCGATCCAGCACCAAGTTCATGCACACCAACATCGTTTTCCATTTCCACAGCCACAGCTGTATTCCCAAGAAGCTGCGGCACCATAAGGCTTCCGTGCAGTTCAGCCCGCAAACCTACTTCTAACTCTGCCCCAACTAATTGATGCCCAGCTTCATGCCGAGCATCCTGACCGTCTAGTTCTGGCTTCCTTCCTAATATCTCAGCATCTGAACTCTTTTCTTGACCAACAAAATCTTTTCGATGCTTCCAAACCCAGATCATGATAAGGAGGAACGAAAACGCTACCAGAGTGCTTGGTATGATGATAGCCCAAATCCAGCTGACACCGTGATATGACGTGCCCGAGTCTGAGACCGGATTTGTATTGTTTGTATGCACAGATGGAGTCGGTTCTTCAACGTCCAGGGGTTGGATTGCGATTATGCTTTTTTCCGTATTGAACTGTGCCTGATGTATCGAAAATTTGTTACGCTCGTAGTCCACAATAAGGTAAGTCTCTTGTAAGAACGCCCTTCCTAGCGTGTAGCGGTCCTGGGTGGCATTGCGAAGAGGAAAATATCGCGTCTCAGCGGTATTTCCAGTGTCAAGGACCAGATCGAAAGATGCGTACGGGATGACGATATTCACGGCCTGTGAATTTCCAGACATCAATAGAAATGTGAAGGTAAGGTTCCTTTGAAGTAGTTCTTCATGCATTGTTGAGTTGACATAGTAGGAATTGCGTAGGTGGTCATAAGTCAAACCTAGTTCGGAGGCAAAGGTCGAGCACACTGTGTCTGGTAGCCACATGTGAGGGACAGCGCTACTAACGAAGGTGTAGATAGGGTCGGTGAGGAATGCTATCTGCATGCTATCCCTTGATTCAGGGAAGTGAGTTGTGATACTAGCAAGCTGCACTTCCAAATCCGAGGTTGTATCAGAGTTCAAATCGAAGGTTACGTTACTGGCGACCAAGCGGGACTCGTCATACCCTCCGAGAGTCAAACTCCCTGACGCTCCTTTTCCATGCTCGTCTAAAATGACATTCGTTAATTCTCCACCTCTCCATGATATTGATTTGACTTACGATAATGTGCACCCGCGGTGTAACCGTATGAGAGCGAAGATATTTCTCCGCTATCTTTTAACAAGCTTAGAAAGCTAGGATGTTGGTCAGAGGAATTTGAGAGGTTTGCTGAACGGGGCGATAGGCCGATTTGACCTGCATTCATCAATATATTAGCAAAAGCCACATCCATGATTAATGTTCGGACCCACCAAGGTAGGGTCCTGACGAAATACCAGCAATGATCGACCGGTTGACTCGAAAACTATTCCCTTCCGACCATCCATCTGCGATCGTGTCAAGTCCAAAATGAGCTTGAAGGTCCTCATTGGTATTGTTAGTAGGGATCTCGTTCTCGATACGCCAGTCAATAATATGGTTTCCTTTCTCTTCCCAAGTACTAGACGCAGACATGTTGTATGAATTACCCCTTCTGTCCTGGCATATATCATTTTCCTCACATGCTTGAGGCGTAACGACCCAAGTCTCTTGCGCTGACGTTGCAGGCAGAAGCTTCACGATCTGCGGCGGGGTGCCAATTTGAAACGCAAATGTGCTCCAATTTCCGTCATAACCATCGCTAAATGTTTTAAGTCTGACTGTTGCAATATTGACCGTGTGAAAGTAGCTTACAAATCACCAGAGGGTTCGACACTGACTGCTTTTGACATGTCGAAAGTGTTTATAACCTCCCAAAATGGATCAGACTCATAGGTAGTGCGGTGCCATAGCTCCAAAATTAAGCATACTGTATAGTGGGCATGGTGGCAGGGTACCTAAATTTAATTGGTAACATGGTGGTACTGGACCCCAAACTTTTAATCAATAATGGTCAGCGAATGCAAACATTTCTCCACGATACGGTGCAAGATCTGACCAATGAGCATTAGCGATAAGTCTGGTGATACAGCTGCAGGACTATGTACCCGAGATCAGCCAAGCTTTAAGAGGAAGGTACAGCCCTGGTATATCCTAGAAGGGTCATGTCGTCGAATCGTATTGGCTGAGCTTGAGCGTCAAGAAGGTTGCCTAATTTAAGTACATGACCGGAATTGTTGATAGATTTACAACATGGGAGTCGGCATACGGAAGAACCCGCACCAGGCTTTGAACCAAGGACACACTTCAGAGAAGGTGTAACACTCAAGTGGCAAGAAGTTGGTTGATATTTAATTCGACATCTAAGTAGATCTCAATTAAAGAAGCGATCTAGGTAAACTCTAACCCCGCGCCGGGGTAACACGTGCTATAAATGGAAGCATATTTCTGTCGCAAATAGCTCTGACTGCAGCTCGGAATAGATATACCCACAGGAAAATGCAAGGGTTATGATATCAGAGGCCGCACATAGGCAAGATCGCTTGAAGTACCTAAACAAATGAGCGAGCCGGTATGCCTAAAAGTTAAACTTAGAATGAACTCCATCTCGGATTGTTTATATTTCTTGTATGGGGTACCGCAGCCTTATCATCTTCCTCATGACAATACTGCGCCGGCCCAAATTTGGCCAAAAATAGACGAAATAGTTGAAATGGGGATTCAGCAAATGACCCCATATTACACATAGCTAATAGTAACCCTACATTATAAAGCATTCACAAGGGCGAGATTCAAAACGAGAGGTATTTTACTGCACAAGGTAAGGCCACGTGCCCGATTAAAGGAAACGACAGCAAGCCAACGACAAAAGTATATCCACAGGGCACTGCGTCTGCATATCATCAGTCCAAAATCAAGGCGAAATCAACTATTACTCAAGCATCTAAACCCGTCAGCTCGCCTGATCCGCATCCAATCACAATGCCAGTGCTACCAGCCTATGTTCTCCAATACAGCTCTCGATACAAAAAACCAAGTGCTTATTAAACAAATCCCTGAACTTCTCATAAAACTCCTCCTACCTAGTTACAAAGCCCCACATCCAGCACTCTATTCTCTTTGTACTCTTCTGAGCACCAAAGATCCTAGCGTCGAAATAGGTACTTCCGTATTCTCTCTAGCACCAACGTCAATCATACCAGTCCCAACGGATAGCGTATCTCATCTATCGAACGGCGAAGCATAAAGGTTCACAGGCCACACTATCATACCTCGACGCTGAGCCAAATGCCTTGACCACCTTCGGTAGTACAACGAGTTTTACTCACTCCCAGCTACTCGGTCCTCCCACAGCACTGAACATTATCCCACCCATAAGTCTACGCCCGAACTTGCCTGAGGATGCACGTCGTGGTTCCCAAAAAAAGGCCCATGGCGTATAGACGCGCGTCACCGAAGTCCGGCAGCACGGCCTGTAGGAAGGGATCCACTGCTTACGACGCGGGATGAAGTCCCGCTTGCCGATCTTCTCGGGGGATTTTCAGGCGGGACGGGTCGCTTCGGTGTGGTAAGCAGCACGTGCGGTTGCGGTCTCTAGCTGAGGCGTAGGGTCCGTGATGTGTCGTGTGGGTGGACAAGGCGGAACGACATGTCGTATACGTAGGTTAGTCAGGTATGAATCAGGTTGCCGCGAAAAGCAATGAGAAGGTGCATGCACGAAAGCGACGTTAGATCTGCGGAGGTAGTCGTGTGGAAGGAAGCGCATGAGCAATTCAAGCAACACGGCAGAGTAAACATAGACAACATTCATCACGAGCAAAAGACCAAGCACAATAAAATAAGAACAAAGTCTCAATCATTCCGATCGCATTTCGCGTCTTCTCAAGTGACGGGAAGCACGCATCGCGTGTCATAGTACATACAGGGACCTTGTCACACCTTCTCGCGCCCATCGCCTCCAGCACACGTTCTTGTCTAAGAGCACACAGTGCCCGACGGCGCCGCGCTCCATCATGGTATATTAAGAGGGGGAGAAACTGCAGTGCGAGGTTGCGCGAGTGCGACGGTAAAGCGTAAGCGAGATGGTAAACGAAGAGTAAAAAGGGCAGTGAGCGTAAGGCATAACATCGACATGACATGAGAGAATCCATGTTAAGGACGGGTGGAAAGGAACTGTGTGCTGATGCGTGACGGTGATGGTTGGTGATGGTGGTGATGGTGGTGATTGTGGGGTACGCAGTGCATGTTGCTAGGGGTCTTTGTAACAGAAGAAAGATGAAACCTCGGAACGCCGCAGAAATGGCCCCTTGTGCCAAGTCGTGCCTGGCACTGTCCTTTGCGCCAAGGCGAGACGCGAACAACTCAAACGAACTAGTAGTACAACGGCTTTCGCCGGCCCGGTCTATCCAAACTCCCCTGTGCGAAGGATGCGAAGGTTTTGGGCATCATATCCAGCCGTTGGCCGGTGGGCTACGCGCCATGGTTCCAGCGCCGAGGGGGATTCGCGCTGTAGGCGACGGACTTGTTGTCGACCGCAAAGAATTCGAGCGGCTGGCATGTATGCTCGGCGCGGCCGGTGAAGTAGGGGAGAGAGTTGTGGCCGGGGAGATAGGATTCATTCTCAGACCGCTGAGACCAGGGCCAGGCCGCTGAGGTGGGGGAGGCTGGGTGGTTGGAGGTGGGCCAGGTACGGCGTTGCGTGGGGTTGGGGGGAGGATCTTCTCGCGCTGGTCTTGAAGATACGTGGCGGGAGAGAGAACCGGGAAAGCGGCAGTCTTTCCGGGACTGGGCTTGGCAGGCGAGGCGAGAGTGGGCTTGGGAGGTTGGGGAAAGGACACGGCTTGAAGGGTTTCGCCTTCGAGGTCTTCGAGGTCGGAGGGTGTGGTATTAGTTGAAGGACTTTGAATAGGGAGGCCGAGGGTTTCCACGCTAGAGTCGCTCTCGTCGCGGCGGAGACGGGGCATGGGTGGTGGTTCCTCGCGATCGCCCCTTGTGTATGTCGCGGCGGCAAGCGTTGCCGGTGCAATTGAGAACCTGAGACCAATTTGCACTGTTGCGCTGCTGTCGGTGCTTTGACCGCGGTTGTGTCGTCCCGAGAAAAGAGGCGGTGGCTTTGCGAGGAAGCTAAATGCCTCTCCTACATCAGTGACAGACTTAGTGTCAGCAAAGGACCCCTTGCGAGATTGACGCCGCATTGCCAGTTGAGAGAATCTGCCATTACCTCCTGCGGACTTGGGTGGACTATAAACAGTGGCGGGCAAACGTGGAACGTCCTCAGCTCGTGTCGGAAACAGTGAGTAGTTAGACTTGTTGCGCCTGTGTAGACCTGTAGTTCCATCCTTTGGTTCCACGAAGAATCCTGTCTGAACTGGGTCTGGCGGTAGAGGCCATTTGGTGGGATCGATAGGACCTTGGGACCGGGCGGAAGCTGGAGTCAGTGGACGCTGGGGTCGGTCAAAGTACCCTGGCTCGAAATCAAATCGGTTCTTCTCGGGGCCAACATCAATGAGGCCTTGTCTGCTTTCGGGACGACGACCACCTTGCAATGCCAATGGGCCACTAATATTCATTTCGAGATCGCTAGGACCGAACAACCGGAGCTTCGGACGCTTCTGTTTAGAATGCGAGTTCATCTCACTCATGGGCTTGATGACCAGGCGCGTGGCGTTGACACGAAGGAAGAGATGGACGAAAGCGAGTACAACACCAGAGCTGAATAAGGCGACCTCGGCGATCCTTGACGTAGCGTAAGTGCTGTTGAAGTCTTGCCGGTGGGCTTGCACTTCTACAGGTAAGACCAAAGTCTGCAGATTCATTAGTTTCCACCTCATGAACTTCTCTCGATGTAACATACGTATAGCAAAGCAGCCATAATCAAGTAGTAGCACATGCGCGAAGCTGCAATCCGCTGGTTTGGGTTCACGTCCGAAGTCCGCATCAACTGAATGCTGATGATAGCCGCTAGTGCCAGGAATACACCGATCAAAATAACGAGAAGAACAAGCATGATAAGCTCGTAGCGCATCGGGAACCAGATAAGGCTCGCAAAGCATCGGTTGTACATCGGCCAAGCTACGGTGGGCATCCAAGTCAGCAGCGTGAGGAACGCAATAGCTCCGATACAGATGGTCGTCGTCCATTTTCCCTTTGGAGCAAATCGTTCAGCTTTGAGGGCTCGCACCGCCATATCGAAACCGAAGACTAGAGTTATAATACCCAGGAGGAAGATCGCTGCACAAGTCAGTTGAGCGAAGATTCCAAGTTACTGGTTGTACGCACCGGGCAGCGTGATCATAGCTAGTCCTCGACAATTGTTAGATAAAACACTACTGAGAGAAGTGCTCTGCACTGCTACAAATATAATTTGTTGTATAACCGCACCGCAAGCCAGTACGAGTGGGAATGTCTCTGCGGGATGGACGTTTCGGAGCGCGCTGAATCGTCTAGTAGCCGTCAGCTTTGCATGTGCGAGCTTTGTATGTCGCCACCTACTGCTTCCTCAAAGGCGCCTGCAAGGCAGCTGCCCTCTTTGCATCTGAAATTATTCGATGAACCGTCAATAGTGCCAGCGCCAGACTGAAAGCGCCCAAGGTCAGATGCATCGTGCGCAGCGTCTGAACCTGAGCAAGCTTGAGGCTCCCAATTAACGCCCGGGTTTCGTTCTGGCTCGTCCATGGGCCGTCGTGAACGGTCGAGATGTTGAGGGTCATATTGAAGTGCGACCGCACGTCGAGATGCGGGTGTCGGAGGCCCCATCCTTCCATCTTTCCAGCTCCTCGCAGAGAAATACAGAAGAAAGTAGTTCGTCTCGCTGGTAACCAGCAGCGGCTGAAAGGAAGGAAAAATTCACGTATTCATGGAGGCAAAACCGACCGATGCTGAACAAGAGATCGTAACCTGTTCAGCTTCAGTCGTGAGTTGTGCCTGAACCTGCCAGCAGTGAGAAAGGAAAGGTAAAGAGCGTAGGCATGAAGGCGTGGAGCCAGGAGTGAGCGATGAGACGTCAAACAGTATTTGTGGAAACCTAGACGTGGACCAGTAGCGCGGGGTTTCGAGACAACGGTCCTGAGGCGTCTGTCATTCCGCTGGGCTGCGTACGAGCATTGGCGCCCTCCGAATCGGGTGTTATGAGAGGTCGTATCTACGTACGCTAGCTCGAAGCTGGTTTCAACATCATGCAGCCCGCGTGCCCCAGGATGCCTAGGCGACGGGTGCAGCGAGACCCGTTCGGAGACCATTGCCCTGGAAGCTTTTACGCAGCCACAGGACGTGCACTGTGGAGATTGGCCGTGCTTGAGAGTGCGCCATCCAAGCATACCAGCCGTTGAGCTATTGCCTAAGGTGGAGAGCGATCCGTCTCTTCACGTCTACGCATCTATCTCCTTCACATCGTCAATCAGTCCTAATGGCTCGTCATTCCTCAGCGCTTCTTCACGTCTCTATCGTTTCGTTTCTGTTCGTAACTCCATATTTAGAGTCTTGGTATCTTTATCGGGCGCTTTGAGAAACCAGACATTCGGCGAGACGACTGCTGGCCGGCTGTGGTGAGGTAGGACAGGTTGGGGGGGAGTTGTGACGTTGTTGGATTTAGGTGTGTGTCAGCCTCTCGCTTCAGGGATGTGCGAAACACCATGTCAATGCGGCGCGTCCTCGAAGCACTTCCGGCTGGGGATGCATGAGAATAGAAAACCTTAGATATAGCCTGCATGGGCGACAAAGGGCACGCGAAATGTCCTGGTTGGTGCAAATTCTGAGCTAGCATCAAAGCAGCGCGCGTGAGAGCGCGATCTCCTCCAGGGTCGGATGTGCCCCCGAGGACCCTGGGACAGAGAACCTCCAAAGCGCCGCCGTGATAAGGTGGGTAGGAGTTTGCAAATCTGTCTTGCCTTTCATTTAAGCCACGTCTTCCTCGGTGTCGAAGTGCTTCTGTGTGCTAGTCGCATCTCATCACCCGTTTGTGATGAATCCGTGGACCTGCATTCACAGCAGCGATGCTCGAGTCAACAAAGCCGCTTGGCACACACCTTTGTACCGTCATTGTTGCAGCAGTCTGTGATAGCACACCCGCTAAGCCGGAAGACAAGCAGCCCTTGAGTCCAGCGGGTGGCGGCACTCAAAAGAGAGCTTGGTTCGTCCCACGTTTCACGACAGACCTTTCGGGGCAGGCGGCATCACAGGTCCAACCTCGCCTACCGGACCCATCAGTCTCCACGCATGAGGGTCGCCACGCGAGGAATTCTTCCAGAACATCGGCACTGCCTTTGTGTGGTGATGAAGATGCTGTACTACGTGCCTCAGTGTAAACAGCCGGTCATGCACTTAATAACGGCTGCGCATATTGGCAGTTTTACATCAATGTAGTGGGTGGCGGGCATAAAAGATTGGTGGATATCAGCACGGAGTAGATTGTCTACATCTTTTTTGCCAGCGGAGAGTATCATCTCGGACGGGGCTTTTTAAGGTTTGCACGCCACAGTAGGGTGTCTACGGGTGACGCATCGCCTGTTCATGTTGGCCAGCTGGAAAGCACCGTCATACTTTCATGCGCATCGTCTCTGCCCTCATGACTTCGCGAACTCCTCGAGATAGGCTACTAGCTTCTTTGTGCCATCCAGCGATACGGCATTGTCTGTGGCGCAAAGGTGGTTAGTTAGATCTTTTCCCACTTGGGGCTCCGCAAGAGGTCACGCTCGAATGCCATGAGAGATCGTCCTGGGCAATCTTATGATCGGCACATCCGATCATGTAGACTAACCCGCACGAACGTGTACCTAGACCTTTCCATCTATGCGCATATAATGCATAGACAAGTACCTGTACTTCCCTCTGGCAAGTAGCGGACCGAAGTTGGAGTGGCAATGATTGAGAAAACACAGCTTCACTTACAGTTGCTTGCCCGTATACCACCCACGCTACGGTGTCCCTTGAGGCCGAGCAGGCCCTGCTTCTCAGCACCCGCAAGCAATGCCTTTTCTTTGTCAGCATCTCCACCGTGGACCCTGAAGCAGATGTTCATTCTGCTGCGGACCGATTTGTCCGGGACTACCCGATAGACATCCGAGTATTTGTCAAGCGTATCATAGATCAGACGAGCCTTCTCGTCGGATATTTCTTGTTGACCTCCGATGCGCTTCGTGCCGTACGCGTTGACGAGGCCTGACATGACCTGGCCAGCGACCCACACGTCGAAGATGGGAAGCGTGTTATAGAGTGAATTGTTCTTGGCAATGGTGGGATAGTCGAGCACGACCGGGCCCACGGACAAGTTCAGTTGCCTCAGTAAGTCAGGCGAGGCCGGCGTGGAGTGAGGCGGGAGCAGCGACTTGCGCAAGATGACAATGGTAATGCCCGTGTTGCCAATGTTCTTCTGGGCGCCGCCGAAGATGACGGCATACTTTCGTACGTCGACCTTTCGCGAGATGAAGTTGGAGGACATGTCGGCACAGACCAGCGGGGCATCGTCGCCTTCGAGGCTGGTCGGGAAGGCGGGGAACTCGACGCCGTCAACCGTCTCGTTGTCGCAGAAGTACACGAGGGCTGGTCCACCACCCGACGTTCGAGGTGTGAGGCTCCACTGGTCTTCGGGCGGGATCACGCCAAACTTGCCGCCGTTGGCCTTTCGTGCATCCGTGGCAACGTTGACATGTTGGGCGCCGACCAGACGGGCAGCTTCCTGCGAGGCCTTGAGCGACCACGAGCCAGTGACGAGATAGTCGAGCTTCAGCTCCTCATCCACGACCTTTCGCAGCCGCTTGAGCACCTCTTCCGGGTCGTCACCGACCTCTGCGGCAATCTTTGCGCGCTTCTTCTCGACCCATATCGCCACAAGGTTGTACACGGTTGCACTGAACTCGCCGCTGCCGCCGCTCTGCAGGAAGAGGACGTCGTAGTCGTCGGGGATGTCGAGCAGCGTGGTGAGGGCCTGTTTCGCGTCGGCCAGGATCTCGTTGGCTTCGGGCGACCGGTGAGAGATCTCGCAAATACCAATGCCTTTGTCCCTGTAGTTCAGAAGGGCCTGGGAGGCCTTCTCGAGCACTGCGGTGGGGAGGGGAGCGGGCCCCGCACCAAAGTAGTGGACGTCTGAGCGGTTGACCATGGCGATGGAGGGGTGGCTGGCCAGTTATTGTGGTCGAATGGTTAGCAGAGAAGGGAATGTGAAGGGCAGAAAAAAAACACGGTTCTTATGTTGTTAGTCCTAGCGGAGTCACCCAAGGGTTTATAGAGTCATAGTCATATGAAAGACTGCGTACCCACCCCCGGCGTCGATTGCGCTGTTGCTCGCTCTGCGCAGCTAACCTCTCTAGAATACATGCATGCCCGCAGTCACGTCAACCGCGTGGGAGGGCACCGCGCATCATTCATTGTATTATGTGAAGCAATTGAGTGCGGGCGGGCTGATCCAATGGCAGTGTGACAAAACCCGATGACGGATGCGAGATCGGCCCGCGGTTGCCAAGCCAGAAATTTTGGGGGTCCTCGACGGAGCATCAACACCACGACGCCATCGTCGGTTGCCACATCCGTAACAATGGCCATGTCTATGCGAGCAGCGCGCTCCCTGTGCAGGAGGCAGGCCCTGGTATGTTGTTCAGTGCCAAACCGCAGCTCCCTCCTCCACTGACTCTGTTTACAGACCCAGGCGCGTCTTCCTCTGCGAGTCGCATCGCAACTGCCTCGTTCCATTGCAGCGCAGCGCACCTTCTGCTCGACCCCACGGCAGTATGAGTCATCGCCAGACGTCTTCCACTCGCTGAAAGACGGGCCCGCCGCCAGCTTCCTGTCCACCTTCCAGCAAAAGACGACCGTGCCGCAGACACTCACGGAAAAGATTGTCCAGCGCTATGCTGTCGGCGTGGCCGAGGGCAAGGTGCTTAGGTCTGGCGACTATGTCACCTTGCAACCGCACAAATGCATGACCCACGACAACTCATGGCCCGTGGCACTCAAATTCATGTCCATTGGCGCCACCAAGATCCACGACCCCAAGCAGATCGTCATGACGCTCGACCACGATGTACAGAACAAGACAGAGAAGAACCTGAAGAAGTACAACCAGATCGAGGAGTTTGCCAAGAAGCAGGACGTTGTCTTCTACCCAGCTGGACGCGGCATCGGTCACCAGATCATGGTCGAAGAGGGCTACGCTTGGCCAGGAACCGTCGCCGTGGCGTCGGACAGCCACTCCAACATGTACGGAGGCATTGGATGCCTAGGAACACCCGTGGTGCGAACCGACGCCGCGAGTATCTGGGCAACTGGAAAGACATGGTGGCAGATTCCTCCTGTTGCCAAAGTCAATCTTACGGGAGCCCTGCCGGATGGCGTAACGGGCAAGGATGTCATTGTCGCCCTCGCCGGCCTGTTCAACAAGGACGAGGTGCTTAACCACGCCATCGAATTCACCGGTAGCGACGAGACTTTACGAACCATCCCGGTCGACGAACGACTCACTATCGCAAACATGACAACTGAGTGGGGTGCACTCACGGGACTGTTCCCCATCGATTCAGTCCTTCACGGCTGGCTGAGAGCGCGGGCTACCGACGCCGCCATGTTCGGAGCTCAGACTGAATACAAGGACCATCACCAGGAGCAGTTCGTACATGAGCGTATAGACAAGTTGTTTAGCGCTACCGGAATCGTGGGGCAACAATCCGGTCACATCTTCCAACCCGCTTTGGCTGCGGACAAGGGAGCAGTGTATGCCAAGGAACTTTTCCTTGACCTGTCTACGCTTTCGCCCTATGTCTCAGGTCCCAACTCTGTCAAGGTCGCGACCCCGCTTGCTGAATTGCAGGCGCAGGACATCAAGGTCAACAAAGCATATCTTGTCTCCTGCACTAACTCGCGAGCATCCGACTTGCACGCCGCCGCTCAAGTATTCAAGGACGCGGCAGCTGCAAACGGTGGCAAGATCCCCAAGCTTCCTTCGCATGTGAACTTCTACATTGCCGCCGCATCAATTCCGGAGCAACGCGCGTCTGAAGAGTTGGGCGATTGGCAGGCCCTCCTCGAAGCAGGAGCTCAGCCGCTACCCGCAGGCTGCGGGCCCTGTATCGGTTTAGGTACTGGTCTGCTCGAACCTGGCGAGGTTGGCATCAGCGCCAGTAACCGTAACTTCAAGGGCCGAATGGGCTCACCTGATGCTAAGGCTTACCTTGCCAGCCCAGAGGTTGTTGCGGCGAGTGCGTTGGCTGGCAAAATTTCCGGGCCTGGACGGTACGAACAGCCCGCCGACTACGCAGGTGTCCGCCGAGGCGAGGGTGATGGCATCATTGAAGAGGAACGCATGATGACGATCGAAGATATGCTCGAAAGGGCCATCAGGCAAGCCGAGGAACAGATCGAGTCAGCAGAGGATGCGGCTATCGAGACCCAGTCCATCAACCCTCCTGATGCTGTATCAGAGTCAGAAACTCTGACCGAGATTCTTCCTGGCTTTCCCGAAAAGATCAGCGGCGAGATTGTCTTCTGCGATGCCGACAACATCAACACCGATGGCATCTACCCTGGCAAATACACATACCAAGACGACGTAAGCCGTGAGAAGATGGCAGAGGTATGCATGGAGAACTACGATCCCACATTCGGTACTGTTGCAAAGGCAGGAGATATCCTCGTCTCAGGCTTCAACTTCGGGTGCGGCAGCAGTCGTGAGCAGGCCGCGACCGCCATCCTCGCCAAAGGCATCCCACTTGTTGTCGCAGGAAGCTTCGGCAACATCTTCAGCAGAAACAGCATCAACAACGCGCTCATGGGCGTCGAGGTTCCCAAGCTGGCCAACCGCCTCCGTGAGGTCTTCTCTTCTTCAGCGCCTGCTGCCTCGCAGCAAAGCATTCAAGAACCGTCGCAGAACCGCGAGTCGCTCGACTCACCGCCACCAGCGGCCCAAGCGCAGCCTGCCCAAGCCAAGCAACTAACCAGGCGGACGGGCTGGACTCTCGAGTGGGATGTAAGAAGGAGCACTGTAAACGTGCAAGAAGGCCCCGACGGCAAGAAGTGGAATGTCAAGGTTGGCGAGCTGCCACCCAACGTCCAGGAGATCATTGCGCTTGGTGGTCTGGAAAGCTGGGTGAGGAAGGAAATCGGTGGCACTGTCTAAGCATCACTCGCGATTGAGCAACTGTATATGATTTGTATACCCTTTGAAATGTTAGCATGGGTGGAGTTCGGGTAGTCGTTGCAAAAGTTGGCTGTGTAATATATTTTTATATCTAGGTTGATGTAGGGAGTCGTACATTTTATTACGTATCTGTTTCGATTTTCGTTTCCTGCTTGTTGTCTTGTAAATGTAGTAGTGGTTGTATTACGCATGACTATTCAGTCGAATTGCGTGTAAGACCCGGAATTGAAATGTAGTCGAGCACGTTCGGTGTGTTGCTTGCCACTAGGGCATAGCAGACAGTCCCGTTCTGATATTCTTAATGATTGTCTTTGTACGGGTTGCGGTGTACACCTGTAGAAGCTAGCCTAATCTTCGGTCAAGGAGGGAATGTTGGGCAATGACGGCTTAGATGAAGTACTCGTCTTGGCTTAAACAACGGCGTGAGAAGAAAGGGATGGAGATTATCAGGGAAGTGAGATGAATTGATTGCAGGGTAAACTTCAAACGATTTAGGAAGTACAAGTTAGAGCGGAAATGGAGTTGATTTAAAAAACCAGATTAGATGCAAACCTCACACGTGAAAAAAAATAAAACGACAACCAGACTTGCGAAGTATTTGAAAATACGCGTCACGAATTTGCAAAGCATGTTCTAGTTTATAGCTCCACCGCAACACAGCCATCGAAACAGCGATCCCTATAACTTCAGATTACAACATCGCCTGACCCCAAACGTACCCCAATGCAGCCCCCAGCAGAGCCACCCGCATAAAGGATACCACATCCCCATGAGCCACAACAGCCGCACTCCCATACTTCATATGCCCTTTTCCAGCAGGACCGTGATGCTCGCCGCCCTTCTTGGATTCACATCTCTTCTTCTCCCTACCATCATATCCATCCCACGTCGTCGGCAATCTTCCGTTCTTCTCCATCTTCTCGAACCTCTTTTTACACGCCTTTGGCACATCGCTGCGGTTCTTGTTGTAGTACTTTGCGAGGCGTTCGTAGTCCTCTTGGAAGCGGTTTCTCGCGACGAGGCCTGTGAAGTTGGGGGGAACTGTGCAGACTGGTTGCTGGAGGTAGTGCTTGAAGGGTTCGGCTGGCTTGGGCGCGTCTGCTGGTATGAAGGCTGCAAGGGCGGCGGCGTTGCATTTTGCGGTGTGATGGGACTTTGTGAGCGGATGGGCGAGTTGGGATAGTGTGGGTGTGGCGAGGAGGAGGCTGAGAATGACGGTGGAGAGATACATTGTGTGAGATTTGTGCGCTGATGTGCAGGAATGTTAATCGTGTGAGGGTTGCTTCGAAGTGTATCACGGCTGGTGGAGTAACTCACTGTGTTTCAGTAGAGATTAAGACAAAGTAGCGGATACGTGCGCGAGCGTAGCTGAGATGCCCCCATCTCGATTTCAGGTCGTCTAGCATTGAGATGTTGATGAGAAAATTTGTTGAGGTGGAAAGCTTATTGGATCTCGACATTGTTCTGTGGTTGTGGATTCTCGCTTCCAGATTATGCGTGCTCTTTTCTAACCACGATGGCACAGATGCGACCCAGCTGCACGGATTGAAAATACACGTTCGAATTATGGATAGGAATACTACCATGTCATACCATTTTGGAATCGGCTGCTTATGGGTTTCTCAAGAACCACCCTCAAGTAGCTTTCCCACTGCTCATTCATCTTTTAATCTCTTAATTAGTAGTATATCAGTCTCTCATAGAACGACAGCTAGGTGGTTCCGTCACCATCGAACTAGCAATCAATCTATTTATTATGGCTTACTATCAAAATAGAGATGTAGAATGCCGCAGCACTAGCTCCTTTCTGATGTTGAGGGAATCGGGCAAAGTAATTATTAACGTGTATCCAAAGCAGAATATCACGGCAAAAGAGGGTGAGATGATTCTCAAAACTCAATCCAACTGTATTGAACTATGTACATCAGTAATGACGATATGAATGTGAATGATTCAATCAACGCTTCAAACACCCCCCAGAAAGCCGTGCTCATAACTATCAACTCCTCGAAAATGCAATGTCATCTATGCCGTCTATGCCATATATACTAGTGATTTGAGTAAATCTGTAATCTCTATTAGCAGATATCAGGGTGAATGTGTATGTCATTCATACCGTTCCGATGATAATTTACTCGGCATCAATCTTAGCCTCGGCAGCAGCAGGCTGATTCTCGTGGATGACCGCGCGGGCCATGTTGGTGAAGCCAAGGGAGCGCTTCGCATGCATGCCCTCAGCGCAGAAGATGTTGTTGTCGTGGCAGGCGGAGACGGTGGCAGCGAAAGCAATAGCGATGATGGCGAAGAACTTCATTTTGAAAGAGGTGGTTGGTTGGTCGGTTGTTTGGTTGGTTGGTAAAGAAGGAAGTTTGAAGCGTTGATTAGAAGCTGGCTGCAACCGGGCAGAAAAGTCAATGTGAAGCGAAGAGTGGTTTGAAAGTTGGATTGGTAGTGAGTGTGATGATGACACTTTGGAAGAAGAATTGAAGATAGTTTATACTGTTCTTGCCAACACTGTGCAAGGCATACTTCGGAGTGGCCTGCTCGACCAAATAACCGTGACGCCCAAAGAGGAAACTTGAAAAATCCCCGAGTAGTCTCTCCGATACCTTCAAACATTAGCACGAGGACTTCAAAGCTGAGATCGCGCGGGAGACGTCACCAGGTCGAACGCTAGCACATGGGCTGCACCCTGAAACGTCCTGGCACGTAGACACTGCCAAAGACACAAGCCTTCTGCTAGCCCGATCAAGACAAGCGTGTAAGGTTACCACGTCCGACGGGTCGCGCGACAACCCACTTAGCGCTCGCACTAAGGTTAAAAGTCCGAAATCCCCAGCATGAAGTCGTTTTACGCCCCCAAAGAACGTTTTCCTGCGCCCCACTGGCGGAGCCTCGTCTGCGCTGACCACGAATAACAGTGTAGCGATGTCATCGTACCAAGGTCTAGGTGAGCGCTTGGTACAGCTGCAACTCCGAGCCAGGGGAAGCACTACCCTCGTTCCTCGCGCGTGCCCTCTGGTTTGCTGAGGATTCGTCGGAGGTCTGTCTCCTGCTATGACGCATCAGACTCCAGTCCGAAAGAACGTTGATACAGAACACGGAGGTTAGTAGGGGCGCACAATTAGTTGGCGTCCGAAAGTGAACGACACCATGAATCAAATGTCCGTTGAAGGGAGCGTTATATTCTCAAGCAGCGCAGGATTGTGTTTCCTCGAGTATCTACATTCCTTTTCCATTTTACCCATCACTCCTTCGTGGCTGGCCTTCGAATTCTTGACGCTCGCTTATAATTATCTATCTGGTTCACTGACACTTTACAATTGACACTTGATATCCCAACATTCTTCGAGAATGGAAGTCCACGATGCAGGGTGGGTTTTGACAGCGCAGCCTATTGCATGGGCCTTTTCGTTTTGTTTTACTTGTCTTATCGTGGGATGTTTCCCAGAACTTAGCAGATGGACTGGATTCCTTCTGCTTCTAGCTCCAGCATACGGAGCATTACAAACCTCTCCAGACCTTTCTCCCGACGACTACTTTAATGACACATACTCCCGCTTTGTGATAATTCTCTTCTCCTACATGGCAGCCCTGTGCTTCATGCCAGGTGGAAGAGTGAGCGTACGTTATAGCTTCGACTCTTCTCTATCTCTAGAATGCGACTGATTGTTTGTGAGCAGGTAACTAAAGATAAAACCGAAGAGCTCGACACATCATGGAGAAGGGGATGGAAACGCGCTTTCAATGCAAGAGGCATTGGACTAGCCTGGGAGAACCCATATCTTTGGCCTGAACAGAAGAGCACCATCGTCTTCGCTAAGCCTTCAGATGATACCTTTAAGGATAAGCCGATCGAAGCCCCAGCATCTCGTCACGATCTTGCAACTAGGTCAAAGTGGTCCGCTGTACTAATTCGTTGCGGATACTTGCTTTTAAACTTCGTCCTCTTGACTCTCTATTTCGAATTCAGGGTTTCGGCAACAATTGGCTCTTTTGTTCCAGCAGATCTGAGCCCGGAGAAAGAGACTATACTACGACGTCTCTTCCAGCAGTTAACCTCTAACTACCCAATCGAGTCACCCGTCACGAGCCGGGAACTCCAGATTCGCGCCTTGTTGGCCGCCAATAAGTTCATCCCCGATGTCCTCTCCTTATCCGCCTTTCATGACTTCCTGGCTATTTTCTTCATCGCCACTGGCATCGACCAATCGTGGGAATGGCCGCCGCTTTTCGGACCTTTGACCCAGGCGTACACCATGCGACGCTTCTGGGCAAATTTCTGGCATCGTCTCGTATACAAGTCGTTCAACTTTCACGCGTCGACATTCACAAAGGCGCTTCGCATTCCGCAAGGTACGCCATTCTCTCGGATACTCAACAACTGTCTTGTCTTCGTGCTCTCAGCTATTATGCACGCGACAGTTACATGGCTGTATGGTGGGAGATGCGCTTGGGGCAGAGGCACAATGGTATTCTGGTGTATACAACCTTTATCGTTTGTGCTTGAGGGCGTCGTCCAATACAACTGGAAACAATATCGGAAGAGCTCTCTGTGGTGGGTGAACTCCTCAGTTCTTGAGGCTTTTGAGAGACTTGTAGGATATGGGTGGGTTGTTGCTTGGCTAATGTGGTGTGCGCCTAAGGCGGATTTTGCTTTCCAGAATTGTTCTGCATAGTTCGATGTGGTATCCTAACATTACGCAAATGAACATTACTTTTCTATCTTCTGAAAGTGTCACTTATAATATTTCATCAAGTAGTGTCCGCCTTCGAATGCTCAGGCACCATGTGATGTTGTTACTTATTGTTACTCTACAGTCGAGTCATGTGCTGCGCAGTTTTTCTCGATCTCGGAGCCTGTCTCTACAGGTAAGGGTAAACGGCGTCATGCCCGAGTGGACCGCAAGAACGTTGATTTGAAATGCGCTAGCTCTTCTAGGAAAGATTGATTTCACCCATCCTTGTGGAGCACTGCACTGCCTCTCCCAGCGGGTCTCCAATTCCCATGCACGTGCCATGTCAGCAAAGCCTCTTTCATAGCGGATAGACAAACACCAGGTTTTCGACACTCATCATGCCATTTCCCTAAAGAATTATGCATCCGTATCTGGGATATGGCCATTAACCCTCGTATCATCTATCTCGCAACGTGCACGCCTACACTAGCCGTAACACAAATCTCCCATGAAGCGCACAGCCACCTAATCCACCGTGGTATCCACATACGTATTCGCTTCCCCAGAATAGAAGAAGACGTACGTGGAGGATTACTGTATGTAGATCAGCTTCAACCACGACGTAATTCCTCTTGGCGATCACTTCTTATCGATCCTCCGAAAATATGGGCCATTGACAGAAAGGAAGACGGAGAATCGTACATTCAATTGAAAGCCACGAGCTTTAGTATTTTCCGCACTTGGAAAAGATTTACATTATTAACAAGTACAGGTTGCTATATTAGGGTAACAACTGGATTGGTCTCATTTGTGTGTCCACCAGAGAACGTGACGCTTATTGATCGGAAGTGCGTGATAAGGATGGATGGTAGGATTTGATACGTTAAAATCATGACCAAGTTTTATTCTAAAAATTGCCGTAATCCTAGAGGTCGGTAGGAAGGAAGGTTTTCTAACTGCGTCTGATGTGGGCTCCGAAGACATCAAGAATTACGTGAGATCTTCTTGACTCACTTATATTGGAAACCACAACCAAAGCTCACGCTGACCAACACTTCAGAGACTAGGCAGAGCAGTCATGAGAAGAATCTATCTATTGCATCACGGACAATCCAGAATCATCATCACCATTTTTAGCAATCAATGACATTTTGCCAACCTCTTCGCCTTAGAGAGGCATACCAAGTTTCCCTCTCCAATTAAACCTTAGAACACCTCCACACCTCTCCACACCTACCAGCCGCTTTGCATAAGCACAACTCCCGCCAGCAACTCTTGAACACTGCTGTATCAATCACCCCTCCAGCCACGCGTCGCTCATCTACAGATCGTTAATCTAATCTCTACTAATGATTACAATCCTACTTTAGAGAAAACTCACCGGCACAGTTTGTCATCAAGTCCACGCAGACCTGGCAGAATGCTCGACTGGGACTCTCGAGACAAGCGGGCTCTGAGGTGTAGTTGCAGAGACGAACCAAGGCACTGGGGTTTTGACGGCGGGA
Organism: Paracamarosporium sp. OC-R06-R3; assembly: GCA_019828545.1. Taxonomy (NCBI): domain Eukaryota; kingdom Fungi; phylum Ascomycota; class Dothideomycetes; order Pleosporales; family Didymosphaeriaceae; genus Paracamarosporium; species Paracamarosporium sp. OC-R06-R3. The sequence continues at coordinate 185,564 of JACVRA010000190.1, read as the reverse complement.
GGTGGTCATTGGATGAGGTGAAGACGCGATTGAAGTATGCGTTGGTGGTAGGGACGAGGAAGAAGAGGAGGAACATGATAGGTTGTTTGAAGCTTGGACAAGTTCGAATGTGATTGAAGAGGGGACTTAGAAAAAGCGGAGTTGATCGTGCCTAATGCATTCGAGAGTAGATACTGGTGTGCAATGACTAGATTAAGAATCTTATATCGAAGCGGGGGTGGAAGATGCCAGTGCAGGGGTTTACTCAACTGCACGGTGAGAGTGAGATAAATTCACACAAACAGCGAAATGAATGGTGAAAACCACTTACTCCAAGCAATCTCAGTTCAACTGTGTCTACAGCAAACAAACACCACAAACTTACACCCCTATACAAACTCCGAAATATCACCATATCCATGCCATAGCATTTCCTCAAGAACCAAGAATACGCACAAATTCGCTGGTCCCATTCTTGCCTAGTAAATTCTAAATCAACACCCACTCGAACGCACACCGATCTCCAGCTGACCAAAAAAACTCACAAACAACACCAACTCCACCGTCCGTCCATCCTACGTAACCTACAAGACAAGACAAACATCACCAGCTTACATAACCACACGCCATTTTTCTCCAGCTCCACATACTCACACACAGCACCAGGCCGCCACCCAAGCACCCAGCACAAACCAACACCTCGCGCAAGCGACTCACCCGCCATCACCACCGCGAGCTCCGCCAGCGCGTCCGTCAACAAACCAAACATTACATTACTAGCTCGAAGCTCCAAAGTCCAAATAGGCAAGTTGATGCGCAGCATGGGCCAGCAACCCTCTAGGTCGCATACAGTTAGCGGCTTGCGATCTCTGGCTACGGGCACGATGCCTGTTCCTGGATGTGGTTTCACGTGTACTAGGTATACACGACCGTGAGTCGTTTCTCAGATATACACCTATCGATAGTTGTCACTAGGACAATACCCGCAGCACGTACCGCGCACATCATTTATCTCCGACTCTACATGTACCTAGCTGCAGTGCATGCACATCTCCAACACCCTACTCCCTTCCTTCCTTCCCTACCCTATCTCAAGATGCTACTAGAAGACTACCCACGCACCCACCAATCCCCAGCAACAAACGAAAAAAAAAAAAAAAAAAAACGTCAACCCGCCTTACTGCACATGCACATGCACATGCACACTAACGCACCACCACCCAAGGCCCTGGTACCAGCGCCGTACCAGTACCGTACCGGTACATACGTAGCACCAACCACGCCACGCAAAACGCTCGTCTCGGTACCGAACCAAACCAACCAGGAGGTAAACACGGAATGGCTGCTGATTTGCGGGGCTGTCGTGTGATGCACGTGGGATATGCGAGATGGGATGAGATGAAGGCCCGACATGCTGGTAGGGAAGAGGGGGAACCAAGCGTGCGGGTGGTAGACACGTGGGTGGTCGCGTGCGTGCGTGCGTGGTGGTACTGCATGCATGTATATGTAGTGCTTACGATGGTAATTCGAGGTTACCTCGCGAGTACGTTGATGATTGTCAAGGGCTGGGTGTTGGTGTGATAACGGGTATACTTCTTCTTTGTTGATATTCATGTTTTCGATGTTTTGGTATTGGATTAGACTATTTATTTAACTGTCCGCCCGCCTGCCTGCCTGCCTGCCTGCCTACTACTAGACTAGCCCAGGCACATATTTTACGTTTAAGTATAGATATACCACAAGAAGTACTTTATTTTACTCAGAAAAAAATGGAAAAAGGAAAAGTCGAGCCCAGGGGTATCTGTAGTAAAGAGAAGCAAAGCCTCAACGCCGTGACCACATGGTCATGAATGCGTGGTTACTTTTTATTTCACTCCCAGCTAGCTTGGAGTGATGATGTTCGGTGTTTGGTGGGAAGGAGAGGTCGTCTCGCCTTCGCTGCAGAGGATGAGACTCAGGCTCAGGGCCGAGATGCGTCGCGTCATGCCTTGCGGGTAGCATGTGCACCTGCGTGGGCTCCAGTTGACCGTAGATACGACGACTTTTTAGACCAGACATGTCGCTGGTGGAGGTAGATGGTTGGATGATGGTAAACCTGAGACTACTCAGACGGTTGTGTGCGAACGCCGAGATTGGTGATTCCTCGTCGAACTCGACGGCGGATGGTGGCCCTCGACGTCCCGTTGCGCAATGGCATACAGTTCCAGCACGTCCACATCCCGCGTGTCGTTCGGATCTGACGGGTCATACCACGTCCGATTTTGTGCCTGGTTCGGCTGATGTGTAGGGTCCAGTGACCGTACGGAAGGTGGATCATCGTCAAAAGCACTGCGTACCATGCTCAATGGATCGCGGTATTGCTCGCCCTGCTGGAAGAAGGACTGGTCCTGCCCTGGCGTATAACTTTTTTGTTTCCCGGCGTGGCCATTCTGGAGGGGAAATTGGAAGCTCGCAGAAGCATCACCGTTGGCATGACCACCCTGATCGTCGGAGCTGGTTCCAACTTCGGAGAGATGCCGGCTATTCTCCTTTGCTTCGCGCTCGGCCTCCTCCCACACCTGCACGAGGTTATTGTCATTGCGGACGCGGCGATCGCTATCGTCTGCAGAATAACTCCCCAAGCGACTGATTTTGAACGCCCTCAAACGGTCCAGAGCCATCTTGAAATCGTCCAGGATGACCGAATCGGTAAGACACTTGAAGACAAAAGCCAGCTTCCAGAAGGGATTGATGCCGGTATCGGCGTTTCCGGCGAGTTTGATGGCGCCCGTAACCGAGCACACGTCGCAGATGACAAAACTGATGCTGATGATCATGGAAGCGAGCATGATTCCGAAACGTGGGGAGATTCGGATGATATCTTTGATGGTCATAGCGTAGTGTGTCTTGATAATGGTAAATAGGTAGATTGTGGTGATGATCCACCAGGGGTCCCGGAAAAGCAATTCGAGCGGACGCGTCTTTTTGAACCAGTCGCTGTGTCCGTTGAAGTAGGAAAAGTTTGCGTAGATTTCTATGACCCAGTAGGGGAAGGAGAGTAAGCAGGTGTACAGAAAGACCAGGCTCCAGAACCGGGAAAGAAAGGGCTTGATCTTCATCCAGGAGATGATGTTGTGGAGGAACCACGAGGCATTGAGGGGGATTGCTGCAACCGACAGCCACCAGCTGCTGGTTTTGCCTCCGGGAAACAGCCAGAAGCCTTGCCATATGCCCAAGAGCAGCTGCGGAGAAGATTAGTGATGGGTCAGCAAAGAGTGAGTGGAGCTGGGCGTTACCTCTATCAAGATCATCTAGAGACCGAGTCAGTAGCCGTCTTCGACTGCGTCGTGATGAGATCAAGCACTTACCTTGTGCAAAAGCACGCCTCTGCGCATGTTGGCGAGGGTGATGAAGATCATGATGATGAGCGAGCCGACGAGATAGCCCTGCGACCAGGCCTCGATGATGAGGCCCTCGGTGGTCTTGGGCATGGCCTGGTGACCCACGATGTTCGGATCGGTGTCCCGCGAGATTCGAAAAGTCGGGCTCATGGTGGGTTCACCAAGCCGAGGTAGCTAGCGTGGCGTGGCGTATGGGGTGTCAAGAGGGCATTTTTGCGTCCCAACAGTCGGGTGGAGGCGAAGGGGGAGGGCCGGGGCAGAGGGCCAGCGACAGGGAGGGTGTGGTGGAAAGACGGGGCGATGAGTGCGGGTGAGGAAGACAAAAGAGCGCCATGCTAGGCCGTCGACTCCGCAATTCGACATTGCGAGGCGTTCAGTGACGATGGGCTCGACGACTCAACGAGTGCCACTCTTTGCCCGTTGCGGGCTGGTTTTTGCGCGTTAGTGGCGTCTCAGCCGTTAGACCCGGCAGTCACGAGGGCTGCCGGCGCCTTCGTGCAGCATCCGACTTCCCGCCAACAAAGAGCCCTGACAGTGGTTCGCAGCAGCAACAGGCCGCGCATCCTTCAGCCCATTGTGGTCGCGAGCGCCGTGTCGTCGTCGCCTGCTGCTGGCGACTGGCGACCTGCCTGCGCGCTCGTATGCAGCGCCCAGCCGCTCGCTGCGGCCATGACACAAGGACGACGTTCGCTCGCTTGGCTCGACATGTCGCCCTTGGGGCCCCGGCAGCGCTTCAGCTTGGCTCCGGGTTCGCGCGCGGAGACAAATCGGCCATCGTCTGATTCCTTGCACTGCGCCGCGTGGGCTACACAATAGCTCGCTCTATCGATGCGCAAGGGCAAGTGTTGGATCGTGTCTCACTCTTCAGCCGTGCCTCTCCCTCGCGTTGATGGCTGTGTGGACGCACCTCAGCTCCCATGTACAATTGACTACACAGCCTATTCTGCGCCCGACAGTCCAGACTCTGACATTGACTTTTCAGCACGCCGCAAAGCAGGCAACCAGCAGCCCTCACTCCGCGCCGGACAATACCAGCTGTGCCGCTCTGCTTCTAAGAGTCTCTTGCAGCCAGTTGGGCCATCCTCGAATCGTAGTCAATCGGCCGGTGCCCGCAGGTATGCACAGCTGCCCCCCTGAGCACTTCAATATCTGCTCAGCTATCGCGTCCGCTACTTCGTGAGGTTCCAGCACCGGACTTCCACCAGCTTCCAGCTTCGATGCCCAGGGTTCTATCAGAGGCGTTCGGACCCAGTTGGGGTGAACCGACGTAAATAGAACATTCGGTGCCTTGTGCTTTTGCCTAACCTCTTGGACGAGTCCTGCGTGCTGGTAAGTGGAAGGTTCATGTAATTAGTCATAAGTGCCTTTACCTTCGTGAAAGCACAGCACGCCTGCTTTGGTCGTGCAGTAGTCTACCACTAAACGGGGGCATCAAGTCAGCTCATGGCACACCAAGTCGCATCTGATTATACGTACTCCCGGCGATGGAAAAGAACGATGCCATGCTAGCTACCGTCACGACGTGGCCCTTATTCTTCTGGATCATATCCGGAAGAAACGCCTGGACAGTATACCAATTACTGAGCAAATTGACATCGACTATCTTGCGCAGAAACTCAGGCGGCGTTTTAAGAATAGTATGAGGCTGGGCTATGCCAGCGTTGTTCACCAAGATCGACGGCGAGCCCAGCGTCGCCCTCACCTTCTCCGCAGCACCGGCAACAGCCTGCGGGTCGGAAACATCGCAGGCAAAGAGCTTCACTCTGACCGAGTCTTGTAGAACTGGCGGCAGTTGCTGGACGTCCAGGATCGCAACCTTGACGCCCTCGGCGAGCAAGCGCTGCACCAACAGCAGCCCGATGCCGCTACATCCACCCGTCACGACGGCGACCTCCTTGCCCCATTTGAATTTCCACCTCTTGCTCTCGTTGTTGGTCCTGTATGCGTTGAGCGCGAGCTTGTTGAGCGTCTTGTTGGCCGCCTTGGCCACTCCCAGCGCAAGCAACCACCGAAGAAGTTTCGTAACGCGAGCAAGCGTGTCCGGGTTGCGAAGCGCAGAGACAGCGCTAATCAAGCGATTGCGTACACTCGCAGGGCCTCTCGTTAAAGCCCAGAGGAGAGCTCCAGTCACCACTGGATTGAGCGCGACACGGGAAACAGACAGCGAAACGAGATTCGAGAGTCCTCGACGAGCAGACATGGCCGGGCGATATGGGGTGAATCAAGCAAGCTTCCGTCGCAAGCTGGAGATGACGAGGCGCTGGCAACATAGCTGTTCATATGTGCGGCGCGGACCCGAGGGGTCGGACTTCAAGATGAGGGGAAATCCTGCGTGGAACCTGGACTGCATTGCAGTTCCTCGGCACAACATGCCAATGTCTGCGCTTGAATGAAAAGCCCGTGAATATTGCTACACGAGCGCTGTGATTGTGACTCTGTGGCTGCATTGCAGACCGATGCTCATATCGAGTAGGACGACTCGCAGTTCCATTAGGACGCGGCTACCCCAGAGATCTGCGAATAGCGTTCCTTCCCGTAGCGATGTCAATCTGAATGGAGTTAGCGTAGCAGTGACGGAAGCCGTTAGACAAAGAACCGCGACCTGGATGGGCGTCTGCTCGCTAGTAACGAGGTAAGCATCGGCTGGGGTACGAACGAGGATGAAGAGCCGAGTGATAAGGAGCGCTATACCATACCTAAACCGCTACCATGTCCGTCTCCACATCACGACTGAGAACACTGTACAATCACTTTGTAAGGTACCTTCTACCAGTGTTACGCAGAGTTGAGGTAAATACGTTGATTGTAAGAACGGAGGGTCTCAGTAGGTAGGCAGTCGATACAGGCCCAATACCCACCCAACATTTCCTGTGAGACCAAAGAGGGACTTGCGCACCGATGTTCATGGGCAGATGCGATGCCCTTCAACAGCACTTTATCGGAATCCCACTATGACCTTCGACGTTGGAAGATACCGACCCCCATTTCCTTAATACCAATATTGTGATATCTTCGAAGGCGTTTTGCATGACATACCATTCACCAACTGTACGTAATACTATTGGTCAGTGTGATCACTCCAACCACATGCATAGAGAAAAAACAAACAACAGGACGCTACCAAATATCATCCATTCATTCGTTAGAGCACTCTACTCCTCTCTCTATCCGTATGCAAAACATGATTCTGCAAGCTCAGCTCGGCTCAAAAACGCGGGTATCTACAAACCAAAGAAATAAAAATTCTCAGCAAAAAGCCGCCCTTGCACATCTCCCCAAACAACCCAAGAATATGCTACAGCAAAGTAAAAAGGCAAAACGTAACATCGTAAACAAACAATTCGCTTCAATCAAGCAGGGAGCTCAGCGAGGTGTCCATCGCGGTCGTCCCTTAGATTCCGCGGCAATGTCGGAGAATCCTGCATGTGTGCAGGTAACTCAGCAGGCGGAGGCTGGAGGAGTTGAGAAGACCGCGGCGGTTGGTACGCGTGGTATTGCGAGTCACGGGTGTTACTCGCATGCGGGTTGTACACTGTAGAAGGCAGATATGATAGACTTGGTAAAGTCTGCGCTTGTTGTTGTTGCGGAGGTTGTCCTGGGCTTTGCCGTTGGTCGATTCCGAACTGGAAGCTCGCTCTGTGGTCGTAATCCTGCGAATGTGAGTGCGAATGCCCGGGTGTGTACTGCTGGGGTGGGCTCGCAAGCGATATGCGCTGGTCATGGAAGGACTCAGCTTGCGACTGAGAGTGCTGGTGTTGGTGCTGGTACTGATATTGCTGCGGAGATTTCTGCGGGAACTCGCTTTGGCTCGTTAATGTGCTCGCCTGCGACAGCCCGGGACTGGGTTCCTGGCTCCTTACGCTACCGTTCGAGTATACACTTTCTCGCGGCTGGGGTAGTGGCTTGTCCTCATAGTTCGGTTTGTCTGCGTATCCTGGTGGAGGCGCAATGTATATGCTTCCGTGGCCCATGCGTTCACCCGGTGCTACGTTCTTCAGCTGGTTTAATCGTTCGTTTGCCTGTCGACTCTCCAGTATATGCGCCTTCTCCACCAGTCGGTCCACCATCTTGGCGTGGCTCTCCTTGAACGTCTTCTTAACAAAGCCCATCATCATAATGTTACATTTCATGCGCACGTCTTCGCGTATGTAGAGCCCTTCGCGGGGCGCGTTGATGCCGAGTTCCACAGGAACTTTTGGTTCGCCGGGCAGTGATCCGCCAACGCTCCATTTTGCGCGGATATCGAGGCCGAGAGGCGCATAAACGTGTGTCTGTAGACCGTCGGGGAGGTCGTGGAAGCAGGCGTGGTAGGATACGGAGGAGGAAGCGATGCCACCCGGTAGGTAGTTTACTTTGTCTGCGTCGCGATGAGCATCCATGCAGTCGGAGTGCGTAAAAATAGTAGCATAGAAACATACCTTTGATAGTGTACCAGGTGGCATAGTATTCCTCTGCCGGTGCGTAGCTTGGGGCCTTGCACTTGAAGCGCTCGATGACGAGCGGATTTAGCTCGATCATCTCGGTATGGGCGTGGTACATATCGATAACGCTCTGCCTCGTGATACCGGTGGGCAACGGGGTCACCGTCGTGAACACCGACGTCTTGGACATGTTGTGTTCTGTGTATCCGCGTACCACTCAATCCAACGTACTACCGTGCCAACTGTAGCTTGTAATCCGCGCAATCGCCGCTCGTAGCGCGGTTCAAGAACGGTTGCTCTCTGCGCAACTCGAGGGTTTGTGGATGTTAAGAACGCACGGTGGGGAAAGCCGGTAGAAGAGAGAGGATGTGCGGGTTGGTGGCCGTTTCAAAGGAATGGTGTGGATGCTCACGCGGTGGCCCGCTGACAGTCCCGCTTCGTGCCTCACCACTCAGGCCCCTGCAGCGACCCCGACCTAATTGCGTTTTTGCTGAGCCGTCTTCGCGTGGATGCTCCGAGTTTGGCGTTCCGCGCACTCGAAATGCGCGACCTGAAGTGCTGACTGATGAGAAGTCCAGCCCGGACGGAAGCTCACGATTCCGTGTGGCGGGAGCAATGACGAAGACCGCACTGCCGCAGCAGCGGCGAATGAGCGAAGTGGCGTCTGACCTGCCAAGCCCTTCTCGGAGCTGCTTGTGGGGAATGCAGCTAGCCTAAACTGACATTGCGCACACGCTGTTTCACTTCAGAACGGCCCATGGGGATACCCAGGCGCGAATTGACATGAACACACGATGCAGAAACGACTGTTACCATTCATCCGTGGCTGCCTACAAACGAGCTGTCGGTCTCAGAGGACACGGGCTGCCAACAGAGGCTGCCAACTCCGACCATCGCCCATGCCAGTTTCTCGGATCGTCAGGCATCTCAAGTCTCTCTACAGTTTCAGCACCAAGGCCGCGTCAGGCATCACATTGGCACGAAACAAAAATCAGCTGTTCGAAGCGGCATCTCGGTCCATTACGATTCGTACTAGGCACTATCGACATTTGGAAATATGCACCACCGAACTCAAACTCAAAGAATTAACAAGAACGCCCAATGAAGCTCCTTGCCCAGCCCAGATCAAAAATCCTATTCCAACACCAAGCGTGAATACTGGATATCACATCTTCGTCCCCCAAGAACTCCTGTTTGCGTGACCATCTTTGAGCTCCAGTCTCTGCGGCCGATCGCACCATCTCATCGTGAACTTGCATGCCATCCGCATATACATCTCTCTCCCCCTGCTCTTCCTCTATACACCCTGATGCATCTCTACCTTCGGCTCCTTTAGCATAGGCGCAACCTCATCCCTCCTGAACACCATGATAGCGCTCAACACCACACTGCCCGTCCAAACCAACCAGTTCACCGCGCTCAGCGCCGTCCCCGCCTTAGCCACATCGCACACAGCGCCGAAGCAAAGGCGGTCCCTCAGGAAAACCGCCATGGCGATGAATCCGCTGAACCAAAGCGCCATGGTAAGGATCTCGAGGGCGAGCATACCGAACTTGGCTGGTTTCGATGAAACGAGGGAAGAGAACTTCATGGGGACGACGACGAGGGCGGCCAGCGAGAGGAGCGACCAGACGGGCGAGAAGATCAAGAAGTTGACTTCGGCGGGGGACATGTCGCGCCAGTGGGTTCTCCACCATTGGGCCACTGCGACGTATGAGCAACGTGATGATCACGGAGAGGAGATAGTACGTACCATAAGCCATCAACCCAAGAACTACAATAGCCAGGAGTGCCTGAACGCCTCGGGCGCCCAGCATGATTTTTCCCAAGGCAACCATTGTGGCTTTTGCTTTCTTTCGGTCTTCGTCTTCGGATTCAGATTCAGATTATCGTATCTTCGTACTCGCGCGAGATGTTCGTATTGTAGTGCGGTGTAACGTAGTAGTCGTCCGCAGTCGTAGCCCTAACCAACTCGTAAAGAAAAGAGTGAACGCGAACTCAATCAACAAGCCCACAAACGTATACGAACAGACAACTATGCAAAGGAGCGTGGAGAAGAAACAGTTGGCAACAGCAATATGGCAGACAAACAAGAACCCAAGGCAAGCACAGCACAGCACCCTACCTACATAATAAGACGCGACGAGGCCGTGGCGCCCAGAAGTCCCTTACAAGACCCCCCAGAATCCTGCAACGACTGAATTGTCCCAAAATAACCTCTCCACGCGTGCACCGACGGCAGAAAGCTACGAGTTCCATGCGGTGGATCGCCTTTGTGGCTTTCACTGGCCCCCGTCAGAGTGTGCGTTTCAACCTCAGACGTATGACAGGGTTGCGCATTAACCGCCCAGACGCGGTGATTGGCCCTCAGACTGTATCTGCGGCGTGCCTGTTGCAGTTTCGGTACTGCAATCTGTGACGAGAGCAGCGACGCGTTCCTGCACGCTGGCGAACAGATTGTTGGTAGGTCGGGGAATATGAAGGGTTGTGGTCGAGTCCTCCCGCCCTATCGATAGATCACCATGGTGCAGGGGTCGCGACCAGCATACACGTTCACGCGCACTGAGAGGTCGCACCGAGACCATGTCCAAAAATCTAATTAACTATAGAATTACCATGATCGCTTTTTACCATCATATCCATGCAAGCAATCCTAAGATCGCAGTGGATGTAGAATACTGATATGCCTAAAATCCATCACTTGGCCCTTGAATGCATACCGTGATTCCATGAAAAGCCATATCCATCATGCAACCCAAACCTTCTCGATGATAAAAGCCAGAGCGCACCAGCACCAAGCGAGCATTTCAGCATCGCGAGACGTCGGAGTGCCTACGGCATCTCACCAGGGAAGCCGAGCTTGAATAATGTCCACCAGATCTAGCCTTACAGACGACCGAACCGATAACAAAAAAGAAAATTAGAAGACAAGACTGCACTCAAACAATGGTATTCCACATCATTTGAGCCGGTCCCGCCTTCATCGATATACCCGCCAGTGTCCGTATACGCCGTTCGCAGAACCAAAAACGTCGAGGACTTGAGAACACGCAACGAGCTTGAAACCGCAAGGTAATATACAGTGGATCCAGAACTCCGAGTTACTGCAATAGGAAGTTGCCGAGTACGACGCATCACGTTCTCAGCGACGAGTCATACTTTGAGAATGCAGAAATTCGAGCAGTGGAGAAAGAGCCGCTTAGACGCGAGACACATAGGAGCCTACGTGGGAGCCAGGATAACTGGGTCTAGGAGCAAGCTCGCTCACACGCTTGACTAATGAGGCAATGCGACGAAGGGAGCCGTCTCCGGGTGAGCTCTCATTCAAGCGCATGTAAGCGTTGGTAAGGCGCTCCTTAATAACCTCCATAATCTTTGGAACGACATCGTGGACCTCGGGATCCTATGAAAATTATCAGCATTGGAACAATGGGGCTGAGAAACTATACTTACATTAGGATCGATGTTCCTGAGGACGGTATCAAGCCAGGCGAGTCTCTCAACAAGATTCTCCTGAAGAGTAGTGGTGACCACGGCACCAGTAGACAGAATCAGCAGGGGTGAGATATTGCGAAGGTATCCCGGGTGGCACTTGATGAACACGGTACCGAACAGATCGTTAGAGTTTGGAGACTGGACCCATTGCATAGTAGCCTGCTCGAACTTCTGTTGATTAAGAAGATTAGAGATCTCCTGAGCTTCAATCTCCTCGGGCGTTCTCTGCTGTGCAACAGGGGGAGCACTGGGAGTCTGCTGTGAAGCTTGCGAAAGGTGCTGCTGCATCTGGTTTATTTGGTTTTGAAGCTCAGCTTGAGAAGCCGCCATTGACTGGATCGTTTGAAGGCAGGTGTGTACCGTTTCAGTAAGCTGATGGATCTTAGTCACATCGTCGCGATGCTGGGCTTGTGCATGTCGAAGCTGTTCGCTGATCTTCTGATCAACAACCTGGGTTAAGTTCGCGATAGCGGGAGTGATGACAGACCCAACACCAGCAGCGATTGTCTGCTCGAGATTGACGGCGACCTTCTTCGAGACCTGATCAGAAAGTGACTGAAAGATCTGAGGGCTCTTCAAAGTTCGCGATACCGCTTCAGGAATCTCCTTGGAGAGTTGTGGACCAAGATGAGTCTTGACTGTGCTGCCTAAGTTCTTCTCAAGGGTGGAAGAAGTCTGCGTCAACAGACTAGGCAACAAGACCTCGCGCATGTTTTGGTCCACCATTTTCCGAATCACACCCTCAACATTGTCGGACAATGTGCTGGATACCAAACGGAGAAGAGCTTCCTGATTGGCGCCGTTTTGTGCTTTGGCAGCGCGTCTCTCATCGTCGAGACGTTTGGATACTGAATCTGTATACTGCGAGAGGCTTTTGCTGATTTCTGCTTGCACAGCTTCTTCAAGCTTCTTCGAATCAAATGGAGCGGCAGACGACTGTTGCGGCAACTGACCGACCAGCTTCTTGGCCCATTCAGGAATCTCGGCATCGGAAGATTCGGGTACAGCTGGCGACTTTGTTCGTGGAGTGCTTTGGGCGGCTTGGGCGTACGAGGGAGGTGGAGGTACCCGCGAGGATGTAGACACCTGTGATGCTGTCTCGGCGGTCGATCGCTTCTTTTTCTTTTTCTCGGACTTCTCACCGCCGTTGATAATTGCAGCACGAGCGGCATCTTGCTTGCTCTCAACCTTGGCAAGCGTAGATGCACGCATTGCAGCTTCGGGAGTCATAGACTGCCGCGAAACAGCGCTGCTCTCCTTCTTGATGGCCTCGCGAGCAGACCGGTCGGACACAGACTTTGGACCCGGCGTATCACCGCTGGTAACTGAGTCGTCCACAGGAGGCACTGCTGGTTTTAATGCAGAGATGCTGATCACACCCTCCTCCTGTGCCTCTTTCGGATGCATAGGCTCGCCTTCTTTCTTCCAGCCCAGGTCGCTTCGTCTAATGCGCAATGTACACACTCCCTTCGAATGCATCGCGTAAAGCTCAAACAAAGCAGTATTCTCGGGGTCGTCAACATCAGCCGGTCCAGCAGGCTCGTTAAGCATGTGAAGACTACGGATCTGACCCTTCGAAGCGAATGAGTACTCAGTTATGCTGGTCATGATAGCCGTTGCATTGACCGGAGGAAGCTGTTGACTCCTGTCATTGCCCTTGTTCACGATCCTTGATATGTAAGTGGCTTGATTCATGAGCGGCAGATTGTAGCGCGGGCAAGACACATGGACGAAGAAGATGGAGTTGCGCGTAGGGTGGGCAACAGCCATGATACCAGTCTTCGGATGGAAGCCAACACTGCAGATGGCGTCGGACTCCTTCTCGTGAGGTAAGTTGATCTCTTGAACGGCCTTGCCCAAACCTAGGTCCCACAGCTGGAAGGCGTGATTCTGCTTCATGCCAACCATCACGTATCGCAAAGCAATCCCCTTGTTAAAAGGCTTGTCCTTGTCGAAGAAGAACACTGAGGTTGGCCACGATTTGGCGTTCGCCGATGTAGTGTGGAACTCAAGCATAGTCTCGGAGACTTCCACTTGTTTCGTGTGCTCGGCGGTCGTAACCACAGGATCAATAAGTGGCCGGATGTCCCAGAAGCGCATGCGTCCAGCCTTGTCCAAGGAAACGATAACAGTGTCATCTTCGCTGAATGTGAAGTCCTTCCCAGCCTTGCCAGTCAGAATCTTGAGCGAGCGTTCCTTGTAATATTTCTCTGTATGGACAATGCGTGAGTTGCTACGCAGATACTCGTTAGCCACGCGAGGCCAAATGATATGGATAGCCTTGCCACGGCCGATAGCGAAGAATTCGGGGTGGCGGGATGATGGCTTCGCACGAGTCTTCAACTGGCCGCCAGATGTGTTATCATCTTGGGAAGGTGAAGGCGGGAGTATCAGACCAGTCTTGTCCAGTTCGTCGAATTCGCTGTCGCGAAGAGGGTCGACTGAGGCCCAGAAAACGGTTCCGTTGACGCCAATGCCAAGAACACTCTCAACAGACTGCAAAGACGAATCTTCACCTCCAACACAAAGCGCGACGTTGAAAAGTCGCTCCTGGTGATGCTCGAAGACCTGGCGGTAGTCTCCATTCTCCTGACGTATGATGCGGAATCCGCCTTTCTTGACGATTGCGTACACAATGAAGTTCTTGCTCGCTGCTACAAGGGATCGATCGATCTGGTCAAACTCCTTCTTGAGTCTAGCGACATCCATGATAAGATCTGGGGAGAAGAGGATACGAGGCTTATGCAAGTCTTGAACAGTGATGGAAGCGAATGCGCGCATGGGGAACCGGTAGACTATTACCGTCTGGTCTTCCTCCTTTGCGGGACTGTCCTCAGCACTCTCCCAGCTGTCGACAACATCGCCTTGAGCGATGTCGTTTGCAACCTGCTTCAGAGAAGCGGCGATCGGCTTCGAAACTTCTTTCTCAAGCGCCTTGAAATTAGCGTCGTCTTCAAGCTCCTGCTTGATCTCAGATGCAGTCTCAACGATGGCTTCTTCGATCTCTTCAACTTCTGCAGGCGGCATGCTCGCGAGCTCCCTCGCAGCTTCCGCCTCGAGGGTCTCTCCAATCTCCTTGTGAACTTGTTCACCCAATTCACTGACAGCTTCAGCAACAGTCTCGGGAGGAGCATTGCCCGGTGACAATTTTCGGAACTTGTGTTGTGATTGGGCCCTCTCCTCGCCACTGGTGGACGAGGATCCATCTAAGCCGTGCTTGGGCTTCAGTATCTCCATCTTGGGTGCGGGCGCGGGTGCTTTCGAGGTCTCGGGAGCTGGAGTCCTGTTTCGGGGACTTGCAGCTTCCAATTGTTCGAATGGGTTGCGATACGTAAATCGCGGGGCGTCATTGGGTCGAGCAGCTTCTTGCTCGAGCTGAGACTTGCCCAGTCCATCAGATCCAAAGACTCTCATCGGAGATGCAACGGACGGGACCACAGTCGGATCTGTGGATACGTTTTCGAGGGTTGCAGCCACGGCAGCCAAGTCTCGAGCCACGTCGCTAACAGCCGTTTCTGGCTGCGAGGCGACAGGTGGAGGAGAGAACGCTGCAGCCGAAGCACGCGACGAGTGGCTGTCGGTCTGTGCAGGCTTTGGGTTAAGAAGACGCATCAAAAGGTCCTGTTGATTCTGGTTCTGGCTCGACACAGATGCTGACTCGGGACGAGCTGCCAGCGGTGCTGCGTTGGCGGGTGCCTGCGTCGACTTGCCGCCCGTGAAGCCCGCAACCAGATCGGAAGCAGAGACAGTGTGACCGTGTGCGGACGCCGTGTCTAGAGGCTGCGCGTTCTGCGATGGGCGCCTCGCTTGCGCAACGCTGGGCTGCGAATTGAAGCGCAGCAAGTTGAGCAGCTGCGTCGACTGTTGTTGCGGGGTCTGCTGCGACAGGCCGGCCTGTTCAGGACCTGGCGTGTTCGCCGCTGATGAGTTTGGCGACATGATGGCGGATTGATGGTGCGGTTGCGGTCCGCTGGGCGATGGCGAAAAGATAGGTGACGAGACGGAGGGTTGCTGGTACGTGTGCGACGGCGGGGGAGGATTGTTGTTGGCTCCGCCCTGGCCGTGGAGCAGAGCAAGCAGATCTTGCAGGTCCGCCATGGTGAAAGAAATGTGAGATGACCTGAGCGATTGTTAGGAAGTGAAGGTGAGAGGCGTTGGCTGGTGAGAGAGCTGTGCTGGCGATGACGCTGTGATGCGAGCCCAAAATTCGCGTGCGGCGGCCCCAGCCCAGCCTCTGAATTTGCCTGTTACTTACCAGCTGCAGCGCTACTCTACGATGGTAAGCCAACGAACGGGCTGAGTGTAGAGTAGAGACGCTGGAAGCTCGCCTGCAAATCAATTGACAACGAGGACGAACAGCACCGGAGTTGGCGCGACTTCAAACAGCGGCCCGTTGTTAGGCTGGAAGAGGGAAGGTGCGCCCAAGCTTAGATTGTCGACACGTGACCTTACATGCACCTGGGTAGCCTTGGGACACAGCAATGAAATCGCATGCCATCGGCTCCGGGAATTGCATTCTCTCACGCCTCTTTTGTGCTAATTCCCAGGGGAATTACCTTCATTTTTACCTTTTTTTTTTTTTACTAGGGCACACGCCTACATTCTTGTCACATAAAACACAGATGTTTTCTCTCTAACACAGAAGAACTATTCAGTCATGATAATGACTAAGCCTTGCACCAAACCGCACCAAGATTAGATATTCATGACTGTATCTGTATCATCCGTTCATAATGAGCAATCGTCTTCCCATCAAAACCAACACCAACCAAATCAATCCTGACCCCTTTCCTACCAAAACCATCGACAAGGCTCTTAGGCAATACATGCTCCAGCGCATATGCTCTGCCAAGCTCTACGTCGTCTACCTTCATCCTAAAATACGAGAAAGGTCCAGTTATATTGCTATATGGAACCTCAGATACTGCAAGCGTGGATTCATCATTCCCGCCCTGATAGTCGTAATATTCCCATCGTAGTCGCCAATGCTCAGTATCACCCTCCCCTCGTTTTTCAACCCTTACATTGTGGATTGAATAGTGGTGTTCGACATTCAAGTAGACGCGAGGCACGATACAGACCTCGTAAATCTGAAGTATGCGGTCTACCGACTTAGGAAATGCAGTTGAGCTGATTCGAACCCCTAATTCTTGAAGTCGCTCGTTCTCGTACGATTCCTGATCGGGCTTTATCGCGCATTCAACCACTTGAAAACCGTTAAAATCTTTCAATGGTACACACTTGGTGCCGTTTGTGAGTTTCAGATAGAAACTCGTGATAGCTTGAGGGATGTACAGGAAGTAGGCGCACTTTATCGTAAGCTGCAGAGACCCGTCTGCCGGCATGTCCAGTTTGAAAAGGGGAAGTTCACGGTCGTAGATTTGATGCTTAGTTGCCAGGTTCGGATTGCAACTCTCACCATCAATGCACAACATGGATTTGTTTCCATCAAAACTTAGTCGACTAAATGCAGCATCGATAGGAGATTGACGATTGTACATCCACACGCGTGATAGGCATGGCAATATAGACTGCGAGCCCAGCTGTGAGTGGAGTTTTTTGCCGTTATACAATCGTTGGGCCTCCTTCTCTTTGTGTTCTGCGAATGCTCTACTAAAGTCTGTATAGAAAAATCTCTCTGAACCCGCGGGAAATCGTGTAGCTGATCCGATGATGGGATGGTCCGGATTAGCTGGGTGGCAAGAGCTGGCTTCGCCCATACATGAGCACGACGCTCCATTCCAGAGACCTCCCCCTTCCCACATAGCATGCTCGACCCATCTTCCATAGCCCGGAAAGTGTTCGAAAGACCATGCCGGTGCAAAGATACCGGCAGAAAGTCCGATCTCGGCGAGCCTATTGACCGCAACGCCTGTATTAGTTCCACCACCTTTTACTTCTGGGTACGTGATCCGCCGAGAGGAACCCAACTTCGTGGCGTTTTGCGCCCACACGTCGACTCCAAAATAGACCTTTTCGGCCGGTAGGCTAGTTTTCAAGATGAGCTGTTTCGACGACAAGGCATCGCTTTCCTTCCAGCAGTAATTGGTGAGCACAGCACCGCAGGCAGCAGCAAACTCAATATTCTTGGTATTCAACCCATTTTGATAAGCAATTCTATTGTCTTTAGTAAGTGCATCGTACCTAGCAGTCATTGAATTAGATGTGCGACCAGAATTTATGCACACAGGATGTACAGACCATATGAGTTCTCCGGAGGGGCTCATTAGTTCTTTTAGTTGACGGAGAAACGCGCCGAAGTGACCCAGGTTCCAATTACTTTGCGGGAAAGGCTTCTCGATGTTGATCAACCAGCCATCAAACCTAAGTGTGAATACTGTCAAAAACAAATTCGATGATGCGTTCTGATTACTCACCCGTAGTGCCTGGCAATATCAGATAATTGCTTCGCCATTGGAAAACTTATTTCTTCTCGCTCTCCCTTAATCTCTGTGGTGAAGTGGAGCAGTCTCTCTGAATCTTTCGTTTGCGGTTCGATGAGCAAAGTTCCGAACGCTTTGATGCCATTCCTATGCAATGTGTTGGTCCATGACGGTGGTGGTACACAGATCAATTTGTGAGAAAAGTATATAAATGACTCCACATATTGGAGATATTCGCAGCAATAAAATTCCTCATCGACACCGGCCGCGGTCACAGCCTCGTAATCGTGATAGTTTCCCGAGCAATCATGGCAAATTAGGACCTTCGCTTTTTGTTCTCCATTGTCATTGATAGCGGCCGGTCTGGCCAAGAGCGGGGTGTTGGCTCGTTGAATAGGATCACAATCGAGTTTCGTCCAGGCCTCTAGCTGATCGAAAGTGTCGAAGTAGCTGAAGCCCTTAAGCCGGTCTAGTTGACGCTGCTTTTCGCGTTCTTCTGGCGTAGGTCCGGTATGTGGGGAAGGAAACCAGTGGCGGTACCCATCTCGAATAGGTCTAAGGATATCTTTCCAACCGAGTATGTAGGCCATGATAAGTTGATCTGAAGCGTGCGTCGCACTCAAGACGTTCATTCGTCAATATGTTTGATCCGTTCCCGCGAAGACCAGACTTCGTACTAGCCACGCTCTTCTACACAGAAATCATGTTGAGACAATTCAAGAAACACAACTCGAGTTATCTTGGTACATAACACAAGTTGACCAGAGATGCTAGGCAGTGCAACGCGAATAGTAAGCGGTAGTGACGTTAGTCGCGCCTCCCAACAGGGGTTTTTCTTGGCGATGCAAGGATCCTAGCTCACCCTACACGCAGCCTCCGAGCTCCAAACGTGTCATTTCATTTCGAGTCTTCCAACGTCCTCTCACTACCACGTTCGAATACCTCCACTCGCATCGTGCACGAAACCGAGCGGTACGATCGCGCGCCACCATGATGAATCTTTTTAGGTTACTAGGTACGCTCTACAACTCTTCTCATCAGCTACACAAGTCGCAATGGCTCCTCTGCTGTGTGGAAGTCGCATAGGCAATTGCAAGCGCATACTGACTGTTCGGTCGTAGGGGATCTTTCCCATCTCCTGTCCATTTTAATCCTACTACAGAAGATGAAGTCATCAAGTGTACGCTCGTAACCCCCGCCGTAGCCCGAGCGCATAGCCTAACAACAGCAGAGCGCATCCGGCATCTCGTTCAAATCGCAGTTCCTCTACCTCATCGTCTACGTCACACGATACGTCGACCTTCTCTGGACTTTCTACGAACCCAGATCGCTTTACAATACCATCTTTAAGATCATCTTCATCAGCACAGCCTCGTACACCGTCTACCTCATGCTCAACGACTACAAGCCCACCCACGATCCGAATCTCGACACGTTCAAGGTGCAATACCTCATCGGTGCCAGCGCTGTGTTGGCGATATTGTTCCCGTATAAATACAACTTCACAGAGGTGGGTGTTGGCAGGCCGCAAGGGGGAAAGGACTGACGCTGACTATGGCATAGATCCTCTGGGCGTTTTCCATCTGGCTTGAATCGGTTGCAATTCTTCCCCAGCTCTTCATGCTGCAACGAACAGGCGAAGCAGAGACAATCACCACCCATTACCTTTTTGCCCTCGGGGCATACCGCGCTCTGTACATTCCCAACTGGATCTACAGGTACTTCTTTGAAGTGCCACGCTTCTGGGACCCTATTGCCGTCATTGCCGGAATTGTTCAGACCATTCTCTACTCTGACTTCTTCTGGATCTACTACACCAAGTGCGTTCACCAATGCCGATGGAAGATAGATTGCTAACGCAAGACCAGGGTCATCCAGGGCAAGAAATTCAACCTACCGGTGTAGGCGGCCGGGCATCGATCAGCATCCATTGCATACCCGCTGTACGGAAACATAGCAGGTAGCACCGCCTTGGATGGCGGCATTGCGCGAGAGTCACCCAGATTGACAAACAACTACTCTCTCGCTGTATGATAGGGGGCGACGTGACCAGGTACGGGAAGTGCGCCATTGATTACGAGTTCCATTGTACGACTCCAGAAAGTGTAGGCGTTGATGGCGCACGACATGTGGCACATGTAAAAGATCTTTTCTATTCAGGGCAGGATAGAACGTCGGGCGTTCGCGAGGGCACAGTGTCTCTCGGCAGGGTGGATATACCATGGCTTGCTGTCTTATTGTTATTGGAAGATATGCGCAAGCTCGGTTTGCTCAATACTTGTTTTCTCGTAATCGCCTTCTTGCATGTTGGTGATGATCCCTCCATTGTGAACAAGTAAACATTGAACGACTCGGCAGTCGCCTACGATGGACATTGATCATTAAAACCAACAAACCGCAGTCCGATGCATCTGCCATAGCATGGATTGCATAGTAGAATAGAACAAGCCGAGATGATCGCTAGATATCAACGCAGAAGAGGTACCTCGAAGTGAATTTTACAATCAGTTTATATCTGCCTTACTTCTCCCACCATCTCCCTCTTGGCAATGATATATAGCATCAAAGTACAGGACCTCTGGACACCCAGGCCTCATTTCCGATATTGTGATACAGCACATCTCAGGGCTCGGAAGAAGTATTTCTTGGCCAACTGCATTTATTAGCCATCGGCATCGGTCATTGTTGCCGACAAGCTGTGCGTCTAGCCAAACCTTGTCTTGTTTCGATGAAGAGGAACATGATGAGGTAGAAGGGGTAATATAGGAAGGGTGGAGCACAGTGGCCTGGAAATTGAAGTCCATGCTGCAGTTTATGGGATCAATTGTGTTGGTAGGATATCACTACTACAAGATTGTACGAAGATTGAAAGACTTGATTTATTTTCATGATACAGTTGTCCCATAGCTGAATAATGTACGGCTCCTTACGTACGTGAACACTACAGTCATAAGTTGGCGCTGTATGGATGCGCTCCGGGCTCACGTCTAAGGGCTATGAAAAGTATCGGATGGGTCGCATTTGTGAAGCACACTTAGAAGCAGAACTCAAACTGGCGCCACGCTTTTCACAGCACTGCACAGAACTCTTTAGGATTTCATGCTGCCTTCCATCGCTGGAAAAATCTCCTCGCAATGCCATCCGTTTGAGGTAACAACTGACAGGATCTGTGCGACTGCAGCTTGCCCGACCCTCCTTGTTAGCGTAGAGAACCATCTCACATATGTTGTGTTGCACCTGCAATGATTCCTAGGCGAACTGCCGGACCATTTTTGAGTGCTATGTCTGGTTTGCTTTTCAAAGCCAATGTATTTCCTCTATATCTTTCTCGTTAGGGGTTGTCTTGCTCGCTAAATTCCATAACTTTTAACCGCCATTTTGCGAGAGTTTCGCCAGATAATATGGTTTTGTGATGTTCAGTACCTAGAACCACCACCCGGAGATCGTAACAGCTCTCCATTAGGATAATCGCTCTGTTTGTAAAGCCCTGGTCCCACAGCGTATATGCCAAGTTATGCATACTAATCAGCGTGTCTGGATGCTCCTCCCCAAGCACCCTCTTTTTTATCTCTAGTACTTGCAAATCTAGCTCTTCAGCCTCCTTCCACCGGCCCTGATCCCAATACGTTGACGCTAGGTTGTTCATACTAATCAACGTGTTTGGATGCTCCTCCCCAAGCACCCTCTTTCTTATCTCTAGTACTTGCAAATGTAGCTCTTCAGCCTCCTTCCACCGGCCCTGATCCCAATACGTTGATGTTAGGTTACTCATAGTAATCAATGTGTCTGGATGCTCGTCTCCAAGAACTGTCCTCTCTATCTCTAACGCCTTTGTGTAAGCCTCCTCGGCTTCCTTGTATCTCCCATCCTTGTATGTGCAACCTCCAAACTTCCAGAATAACTTTGCCTTGATATCTTCTGCACCTTCCAAGGTCGAATCTAGCACGTACCGTGCATGGGGTAGGTACATCCTCCACAAGCGCCTGTTCGTATGGTCATTTTTCGGAAATACTTCCACTAGTCGTTCCAGAGCTTTTTCTGACCAATCCGTGAGAGAGTCATTCGTTCGTAGCCAGCTTCTTGTTGCTAGATGTACGAGTCGGTGAAGATCTAGCAGTTGCCCTTCCTTATGTTTAGTAACAAAGGAGTAGCCGCTCAGCGTCCCGATAGCATCGACAGCCTTCTTTGCGGACTGTGCTGGCGGAAGTAGTGACTGAGGGATATCTTTCGCATCGATGCATGACATGAACGATAAATACTCTGCCGCTAAAGGGTCTTGCTCTCGAATCTGCTCGAACGAAATAAGCCATGTCGTTGCAACTGGATTTTTAACGTCTTGATATCTTCCTTCGTCCTCAAATTCTTCGCTCAGGATGTCGATGATATTCTGCTCTGTATCGTCGAGAAGCGCTGCATACTCGGATAGGTTGATTTGATTCTCGTTGATGTATGCAGCTGCTTGTACAATGGCAAGTGGGAGATGGGTAAGTTTTGCAAGTAGACCTGCTGCAGCCTGCTCATCTTCTACTAGGTCTTGGTCGCTTAAAGATTCCTTAAGCAAGCAATTAGCCATGGGAGCGTCCATCTCACCAACCGAGATTATGTTCTTGCCGGCTAGCTTCGACGCTGCCTTTCGGCTTCGGGTCGTGAACAGGATAGACCCATGCTTGCTTTTTGGTAGCAAGTCGGTTCGACGGCTAGAGCTAGTTGTGCCAGCCGCTTTCTCGGTCCACATGTCGATGTCGTCGGCATTATCAATCACTACAAGCCACCTTCCAGTACCCTCCTGGCTTAGCTTGCGTTGGACCTGCTTTTGCACGTCTGATTTCTCCTGCACGATATTTGGGATCTGCAGCTGCCGACCAACCTCCAGATATGCCTCCAACATGCTCTCGATGTTTGTTACTGGAATCCATAATACTGAGCAGTCCGGGTATTTCATCCGCCATTGATGGGCAAACTCGAGCGCGATCTGCGTCTTTCCAACACCTCCAAGGCCAACAATGGCGGCCCGCTCGCATCGACTTTCATTCGAAAGTAGAGCGTTGACCTTCGCAAGCTCTGGCGCTCGTCCAACAAATTGTGTATTTTTTTGAAAGGGCACAATCCATAGTGCTTCACCCTGTGATGCTACTATATGATCAGCTCCTTGTCTTGAAACCAAAAAGCGACTTACTCGTGCGCAACTCCACGATATGTGATTCGTTATGTTCCTGTGAATTATGTTCCTGTGAATTATGTTCCTGTGAATTATGTTCCTGTGAATTATGTTCCTGTAAATTATGAATGCGATTCACGCATAGAGTCGTGCTGTCCTTACTTTGATTATGTACGAAAGGTTGACAGCTGCTCTGCCTGCAAAGCATCAGCGCTCTAGTGTAATTACGCAAAGTCTTCAATGTACACACTCTGCTTTAGTCGCAAGTTTTGAATACAGTCCCGCACCCGGAACTTCTGTGTTGTGTGGCTGAGATACCCCACTGAAGCCGCTTCGATAGCGCCCTTCCTCTTGTACTCTTCAAGCCCAATGTTCTGTAATCCCTGATCGACATTGAAGCGGAAATACCTCTTTTCGTCAAAGTGTCCGGCCCATCTTGCAATGAACTTCCCTTCTGTCGCCTCTGTCTCTGTTGCGATCTGCACCACGGTTTGGCTTACGAACTTAAGCAAGCCGTCCTCAAATGGCTTCTTGCCTGGGTTGCCCGTCCCAATAGAAATAAAACACTTAACCAGCGGTTTTACATCTCCTGTTTCTGAGCACCATATGTTGGCTGCTTCTCCTTCAACCTCATCCACTGGGTTGTTCGCACCAAAAGCGCCATCGGCAAAGGTGCGATCTCCAATGCTGGCGGGGTCGAAAAAGGTTGTGGCAGCAGACGTCGCAAGGGCTGCTTCGCAAATAGTCGCACGGAGGCTCGGCTCGTCTGGGAGGCTGTAGCTCCGGATACGGACCATATCCTTTGTATCGCGATCAACAGAGCACACGAATCTGTCCTTATTAGATTCTGGTCTTCTTTCTTTTACATGAGCCGAAGACCTACGTTTTACACCCGCGCTCAGCCCCGTCGTTGAATAAGGCTGTCTCGGATACATCACGTTGCGTTATTACCTTTCGGATTGCGCTCTTCAGCCTTGCGGAGTCGAATCGAGCATGATCGCTATCAGGCTGTTGTGATCAGTCAGCTGTGTTTCTTGGGAAGCAGGTCCACTTACCCGCCGGTGCTGGTGCCGCCAATAAGGTCAAAAACCTCACATGGTTTTATCGGAGGGTCCTTCTTTAGTTCTCGATTCAGTCGGTCCATGATACTCTTCAAGATGTAGAGTGTCGAGAGCCCGCGCACGCCGCCGCCATCGAGAGAGAGCAGGCAAAGGCCCGTGGTGTCAAGAGGATTAGGTTCTCCGCCGTGGTTGGTCGGATTGACCTGCTCCATATCTCAATCAAACGTCGCGTTTGCTAATGAATGTGGAGGAAGAGGAACAAGCACACCTGAGCAGGCTGAGGGCACGGCTTCAGGCTGCCGGCCAGGGATGCGCTGCATGACAAGCTGGTCGAGGGCTGATGGAAGTTTTGACCAGTCACAGCCTCGAGACTCGACATGGTTCGTCGGCCATAGGGTCAAGGTGGCAGGCTAGCGCTTAACTTTTGCCTACCACGTCTTGCATTCGTGACGCTTCCGATTAGCGCTACCTACAAATAAATGCTCAAGTGTGTTGACGATGTTAGCGTGTGCGTGCCCATATCATAAGAATAATTTGAGGATAGCAAACTAACCATCTTCATGTTGTCCCGGCTCGCTCATCGGCAGCAGGCTGCGAGTGGCTAGCCCCGCCATGAACTATCAGCCCCCAAGCTTGTGCTACGAACTCGCAGCTTCTCTGCTGCATGCGCGATCATCTTTCTGCTCTCTGGGCCTTAGCAATATATGAATACATATTTCAATGTGAACAACAGTCAACAAGAATGCTCTCTACCATGACGTAAAATGCTTGTAGCATATGCTTACACGCTATTCTCTTGGTAGCTATTCAAATCTAGTACATCGAATTTAGAATTTCCCGAATCCACACTCTTCGATAAAAGGGTCGTTCAAGTACAAAATACACTAGAAGTAATCATACCGGAAGCAAGCAACCCAGAGGCAGATGTCACAGAAGCGGTATAATTCAGGGCCAACATCAACCCAGCCGTTTGGCCGACATGGTTAGTGATAGAGCTTAGAGATATAGCTTTCGTTAAACCGCCGATTTGGTAGAATCTTGAGCGTCAGTGCGATCCACTGGATTGACGATTACTCAGTGAGATCCATCTCTCGAGAAATATCGCTAGGTGTTGTAGCAACTGCTGCACCACAGAATACGGAGGTATGCCACTGAAGACGCAATCGAATATGACCAACGAGTGCCTGTTCATGTAACAGTAAGCTACACGAACCCCCAGCCGAGATGATGTATATCATATAATCAAGCTGTTCAGCAGCTCTTGGCTGAATTGAGGCAGTAACTATCCGTAAATCAGCCAGTGAACATTCACCACCGAAAACTCTCGATCCATGATGTATGCACATAAACCAGCAGAGAACACAATACCACAGGTAATCTTGTCGTTGGAACGAGAATTTCTTTTGCCTCATCTCGTACATTCTTAGCTCTTCGAGAGCACTTCCAGACGAGTCTGCGTAGATACCAATACCAAGCCTAATGGTAGCTAGAATTACCCGTCATCACGGCGACCACAACCCGAACAAGATACACCAGTCACTTTCTCTCCTTAAACCCCATCTCACACCTCACAACCTCCAACCCCTCACACACCCACACAACGTTCACCCGCCAACAAAACTCACCCCACCCGCACGGTGCACATGATCACCTTCCATCGCACCCGCATGCATCTGCGCAAGCGCTGGACCCTGCATATCCACAAACGTTGTCCTATGTTGGTGGCTAAGCTGCTGGCAATTAGACTTTGCGGGGAAGCAGACAGGGCAGCTTGGGAGACTTTGTCCAAGATGTTGGTATTGAGGGGGCGCGGGATGGCGAGCAGACAGATAGTCCCCATGCGGCTAGCGCAGCATGGTGCGCTAGGACACACGGTGCACGGTGCAATTGTGCATGAATGCAAGTAAGAGCGAGGTTGGGGGTCGTCACGAGCAGGAGAAGCGATTAGATTGGAGACGGTGCTGAGTGTGTGATAGTCGTGTCTATTGAGATATACAAGTATATACTTTGAAAAGTAAATGCATGCGCTAAAAGTCTAAAATGCTGGAAATGCTGACAACGCCGTCGCTACCGTGATGCTATGCTAAATCAAAAACGCCTTTGCTATGCAATCTGTACTCTTGGAAAAAAAAAAAAAGACGAGAACTCCGTACCCGACTGGCTGACCAGCCACAATGCGTAAGACAATGAGCGCATAGAATAAGTTTGACGAGTCCTTTGAGGCGCAGGTAGATCTCGGGGTTCAAATTGAAGGCTTGCGCAGCCCCTGCATCCTGTGGCCCCGGCCAAACCGCACTACCGCGCTACATGCGGAAGTTAACCTCGCGTATCGCTCCGTAGTCCAACACACTGCCTCCAACACCAAACCAACTTCATGCGGTTCCGCTGCAGGGTCCTGCGCGCTGTGCTGCAAACCCGCAGGTCTAGCCTTGTAGTATACGTAGCTGATTACCGTGGAACGAGATTCTGCTTGGGCGAGCTGCGCGGCCTATGTGCGCCCTTTTCATTGAGCTGCGGTAGGCGGACTCGGTGTTGGCGCCCACGGACTGATCATCGTCGGAATCGTACTCTGCGTCGGAGTGTGATGAGTGTAATGGCTCTTCCCAGTCGTTGTCTGACCGCGCTGAGCGGACCGAGGGGCAGCGCTTGAAGCACCCGAGTGTTGGTGTGGTTTGGGGTGTGGGTGGAAGGCTGATGACTGTTTTGAATGGAACAGGAAGCGGATCGACAACTTCGTCATTTGGCGGAGATGGATGAAGAAGAGTGCTGTTCTTGCGAGCAGGAGGATTAGGTCGGCGAGGCGCAGATGTCGGGATGGGTGCTGAAATCAACGAATTAGTGGCAGGCGCTGGGAGCGCAAACGTGAATGGAAAGCCAATGTCTTCTGAAAAACTGGATGCAGGTCGAGACTGAGGAGTTGAAGGATGAAGCAACGTCGAACTTTGTCGCTTTGGTGGCTCGGGGCGTTGCGGAGGAGTGGCTGGCGGCGTAAGGTCTTGAAATGAAATGATCGAGGTGCGTTGTGAATCCTTGAAAGGTTCCATTGGTGGTGAAGACGGATGTAAGAGTGTTGAACCCTTGCGAGGAGGGGACGGGCTGCGTATAATCGGAGCTAAAGACTGCTCGAGTCTTTTCGCATTATCGGAAGACAACTCCACCTGGAATGAATGTGTGGCACCACTGGCAGACTTGGAATTGGCGAAATCGATCGATGAGCGGCGCGAAGAAGGAACGGAAGAGACAGAAGAGCATTCGCTGAGATCACGCTTGAGATTCGGTCGCCAGTTAGACTTTTGGCCAGAAGATCGAGGAATGTTTGACGAACATTGTCTTGAAATGTCCCTCCATCTGTTCGTCAACGCTGCAGATTGTCGCGGCGACAACGAAGGGTCGTCGTAATCCGCCTCCTCATCCGCCTCGGGTATCAAATCGCTCTGGTAGCCGGAATCGTACAGGTCATTCTGTTCCTCCTGTTGCTCCTTGACCTGGGCTAACATTGAACTGCCGCTGCCGCGCGCAGCCAAGCCTCCCCTCCGAGCGAAAAATCTAGGACCACCGCAGTTGTGGCATAGTTTTCGAGTTATAATGGGGCGACCATGTTGTCGAATGTGAGAGCATGGTTTGTGGCCGAAGACAGAGCGCGGTGCATTCGCGCAATGTTGCCATATGGCGACGGTGTGCGTGCACGATAGGTGATCGATCGGAATAATGATACACATTGTTTCGTGGGTTGTAGTAAAGATAGCGAGGTGTCGTCAAGTTCTATTGTTACTTAGATTTGGGTCTCGTAATTTTATATAGGCCGGGGTGTAGGTCGCGGTGATGTATAAAAGCGGGAACACCTAGAAGCACTGCGAGGCTGTGTGTGGGCTTGATCGTAGGCCGTCCCTGTGGAGAAAGTGCGAGACTAGTAAGTCGGGTTTGACTTGTATGACTAGACGGACAACCGTTACAATGCCGCCAAGTGCTAGACTCCAGAATGCATGCGAAAATCAGGAGCTAGGTGAATATAAAGGAAAAGCAAGTAAGACGATGCACCTTGTTTACTGCAGGGTCAGCAGCCGAAGGGAAGCGACATCATTTAAAAGCGATCGCTCTACAAGGTATTCTTGTTTCCCGACATCGTAAGTCGCCTGTTGAACAAGTGTGCTCTGGGTATGGCGTTGGCGTTGGGTGGTCATGGCGTCGGAGTATGAGCAGCCCGGTGACTAACGACCGGATTCCGTGGCCATGCACGTCCGCTCCTACTCTGTCATCATTCCCCAATGACCTTTTGCAGAGCTTAGTGAACTGCATAGACCCGCCTTGGCTTTTTCTGGTTTTGTAACTAAGCGGTCGCAAGAAGACACGAATGATGCAGAGAGGCGTTAGGTTGCCGGTGCGTGCGTTCAGAAGACTTCCATTTCCTCCGTGACTCGCTTGCCAAACCAATCAACGAGCTCGTCGCCTCCAGCCTCGTTGCTCGATGCAAAGAAATCCGTCAAGCGCATATCGCCATTTCCGTCGTCGTCCACAGGCCAGTCGACCTTGACGTCTGCGTTCTTGCCTTCGAGCAACTCTTTGGCTGTACCCCATGAGAAGCGGCACTCGCTACCCCAACCGAACACGGGATCCATGTTCTGCTTAAGCCACGTGGTGGTGCGGACGTCGGCGGGATAGCCCGATCCCCATACGACCTCACCTCCTTCGCTTGACTTCTTGTTGACTGCATCGTTACCCGCGGCAACTTGGTAGGGTTCGTAGCACACGTCGAGTGCTGCGTCTCGGGTGACTTTGGCGCACACCGAAGCGGCACTCACAACGGGATATAGGCTGTCGGCCTTTTTGGCGACTGTGATGCGCACCGTAGGCCATATCCTCTCGAGCTTCTTCTGATAGACTTCGGGCTTGCCAATGGTGTCAATGTATATCTCCTTGACATTGACTCCCATGGCCATGACCTCCTTAATCAGCGCTATTGTTGCGTCCATGGCCTGAGCGTTAAGATTGTACTGCGATGGTGCAAGCATGTGGGCGGAGATGTCGCGGGCGGACAACAGGCGGGTTGCCCAGCCACATGCCGCGTAGAGGTCTGTCTCCCTCATGCAAAGTTTCCGCATCAGGTTAGAGCGCACCTCCGGAGTCAGAACTTTGGAGTCGTCAAAGTGGTGTGTTTCGGCCAGGAGGCTCTGCTGCAGCTCAAGAGGCAGGTAGAAGAGCGCGTAGACCATCGGACCTGTGGCTGTGAGTAACAGATATAATGACAGAGCAAGCCACATACCCAACACTGGGCCACGACCAGCTTCGTCGACGCCCAAGACGACCTCTTTCGCCATGTCGTCTGCGATTTGCGACGGGATGGGCGAGAAGTGAGAGTAGGATTTTCCAGAAAGTACATCAGCCCTCTTGACAGAAGGCGCACTGAAAACGCCTGCCGCCGGAGTTTCGAGCTCAATCTCCTGAGTGTCCATGTGGACGTCTTCATGCGAGTCGGTCATGGTTCTGATGGGTTGCCGTTAGACTAGAGTCTGTTGTGCTGCGCTGGCGAACAGAAAAGGATGGGAAACAGGGGCAGTGCTGGCGGTGGTGGTGGTGCTGGCTTGGAGACGCGTCGAAAGTGGTTCGCAGACGCGTCGCCAAACCAATCATGTCGTAAGCAGCTTAGCGCGTGCACCTCGCGGGATCTTGCATACGGACATTGACAGGAGACGAAATTATGCCACTTTCGGAACGCTACAAAGCAACTAGAAACCATCTGTTCTCCAAAGCTGGTTAAACGTAGTATATTGGCCTGACATGGGATAGATGCGAAGCTTTTGCTTAACAGCACAGTGGCCACCATCTGCGAAAACACGCGGACGGTGCGCACAATGAATCTGCCCTGCAACAGGAAGATGACATAAAATAGGCATCTCTCTACAAAGCGAAGCTCATCATGAGTGACTTGGACTCATTGCTCGCCTGTGAGAGCAGACCAATGAGCCCCGCACTAGCGCCTCTTGTGGCTAGCGCTTAAGGTAATGACTTCAGCGGGGAAACTCGCGAATCCCATAAAATCAAACTGCAAGCTCCGCGCGACAGCTACATACATCACTTGGGACTAGACGGCCCTCGTTTGCATATATAGTTACGCAAAGGAAGCTCTGAGCACCTCTTGCCATCATAGGACCCACGATACAACACCCCACCCAACTCGGATTTGCGTCTCCAGCTGTATATCATGTTTAAGAAGAAGCCTAATGTATGCCGCTTTCAGTCCTACTCCCGCCCCACAAACTGACTACTTGTTTATAGATCAAGCCCCTTAGTCCGCTCAAGTCGTCAGAGCGCCGTAGGACTGCCGACCAGCTCATAGCCGACTATGCTCTCGAGGTTCCCGTCGACGCTACCGCAGATCCCGACGACAAGGCCGCCTCTACCGCTGGCCTCACAGCTTTGAGGAAGTCACTACTACCCGAGAACGCGCTCTCGGCACGCTTTACAACGACCGCCGGCCCCGACCTCAAGCAAGTCTCAGGCACGGTATACGTTGGCAGTCATGAAGGGACTGGGGATGATCAGAGGATACTGTGGGCCAAGGTCGGCGAGAAGATGTATCCGACTAGTATGTAACCTATTGGCGCCAGATTTGAGCACTTGGTATTATCCCAGGCTGCGCAACACGGAAGCCGATATCGATTTACGCGGCCTGCTAACGGATCCGCAGTATACACGCTCTGGCACAACCCCGGCATCGTGCCGTTATTGTACACACCCTCTTTCGTCGTCGAAAAGCTTCAGGGCGGCGCAGACCTCATGACTCCGGGATTACAACGAGGCCCGCCTTTTCCAAAAAAGGCGACCAAGGGTATGTCTGACAAAATTCTGGCATTGAATGGCATCATATCTTGAACGGTGCCAGCTCATGATGTATGATGCAAGAACCGGAAAATGCTGACTTCACCCTAGGTGCAGTAGTCGCCATCGCAAGCCTCGAAGCACCAACCGTGCCCATGGCAGTCGGCACATGCGAAATTGACGTTAGCTCTCTAGGAAATGTTCAGGGTATGAAGGGCCATGCTGTGTCGACGTTTCATTGGGCTGGGGATGAGCTGTGGTCGTGGAATCCGGCTGGCAAGCCGGGTTCCGAACCACCAGATGCTCTGCCGGGGTGGGATAATGAGAGCGAGGATGCGGCATTAGCTGCGCAGACTGTCGGCATAAATCTTCAAGACAACCAGGACGGGGGTATTGCACTAAATGCGGACCCTACTGAGCGATCAGAGGCCGAAAAGGCACAGGGGCTTGAAGGAGAGGATCCCCCGTCGCTTAAGGACGCAGTGGAGATCGTAGACGACAAGGAACTATCTCAGAAGGGTAAGTTGCATTTCGAATGAGCTGCCAAGTATACACACATCGTTGACTGTAATTAGAGATTGATGACGCGTTCCGGGATGCGTTTCTCTTCGGCATACGCTACCATATGGACCACAACAGAAACCACCCTACTTTCGGCCTAGAATTCCCGCTGTCACAATCCAAGGTTATGTCGCTCTTGGTCCAACCTTTCCTACCCACCTACACCCCTGCAAGGACAGCCTCATTGCAAATAAAAAAGACAAGCTGGAAGAACATCCGAAAGTTCATAAAATATTTGGATAAACAGCGAGTCGTCAAGTCCAAAGACCAAAACGGTAACGAAACAGTGATTCTAGACATCGACTTCCATGACAGACAAGTTGAGGCATTCGTACCTTACCGGTTGCCGAAGAAGGACACCCCGACGTCATCAAGTACAAACGGGAAGCCCGCTGCAGCGCTGTCTGCAGAGTCGTCTGTGGGACAGAAGCTCACACTGGTGTTCCTCCTTCGGCCTAAAGAGAAGATTGCGCCAATACTCAACGTCTCCAAGGCCGATCCCCGTGGCTTATATTCGCCCGCAGAGCTTAAGCAGATGTTGACGGCCTACATAGACGCCGAAAATCTCGTCTCAGAGAAGAACAAGCGACTTATCAAGATTAATCCCCAACTTGCAGACTCGTTGCTTGGCTCTTCGGCTGCAGACAACGCAGCACTCGCGGCTGGTGTGATTCCCCGCGATGCCCTCGCCGAGCGCATGGTTGCAGCCACGTCGCCTTTCCACACGATCCTTCGGAATAGTGAGAGTATTACTGATTCTAAGCCGAAGGCTGGTGCGCCGCCAAAGATTCAAATCCTGATAGAAACCCGGAGTGGGAACAAGACGGTGACCAAAGTGAGCGGTGTCGAACCGTATCACATTGCACCGCAGCCGCTTGCGGACGAACTACGGAAAACTTGCGCAGGGAGCACAAGTGTAGACCGACTGCAGGGTAGTAGTCCAAAGAATCCCGTAATGGAGGTAATGGTACAAGGTCCGCAGAAAGACGCTATCATCAAAGCGTTGGAAAAACGGGGCGTCAACAAGAACTGGATAGAGATAGTGGACAAGACGAAGAAGAAGCGGTAGTCTCTGAGCTCTCTGTATTTCCCAGCATGGGCAGTACGAAGATCGACAGTACGTCGGGTACGTTCCCTGCCTATGCATGGCTCAGGATTTTGCAGGCATTCCCGCTCGCGTGGCATCCACCCATCCGAGCCGGCGTAGCGAGCGGTAGGTCATGCAGACACGTTCCGAGTCAAGTATAGAAGAATAGCACGTGTGACATATTTCGGTGTCCATAATGTATGCCGGAATTCCGACGGAAATGAATTTACTCGGTCATGGTGTTGCAATGCCGTATAGTTACATTCCCGCGCGCTTAGCTCGCGTAGTTCGCCGCAGAGTGGACCGATGTCGTTCACCGCTCTGGCAGCTTTACTAATCGTCCTGGAACTTCGTAAGCTCAGGTGAAAGTGTCTCTTACCAATACGCTTCGGTGCCAAGCTCTCACAGCGATAGCCCTGATACTGTGAGTTCCAAGTTTGATGCTAGGAACGACTAGGCACCCAACAAAGAGCGTTATGGACCAATTGTGGATACTACGATGGACTACTCAATGAGGTTAGCGGTAGGTAGCGAATCAAGATAAGTGTTGGATCTAGAATACGAACTTGTCATGCAAAATCAAGCAGCCACCTACACAAGACGACTTTATATACCCTATGAGGTTGTCGTTTTGTTACCGTTTGGAGAATATCTTGCGAGAACCCCTGCTCGGATGCCGGCGCTACCACGTCCGAGCCGAGGCCCCTGATAAGAAACTCATCGCAGTCTAAGAAACTGTGAGGACCCACATACACCATATAGTGCACTTCTGTCGCTCTCATGGCACATTGTCGCCTTTTCCCTGCTGCGAACCCCCTCCGTTAATGCCCTTGAAGCTCACAATGACGCGCGCTATCAGCGTGGCAGCTGTAGGAGCTGCCATCGCTGCGCTGACACTCCAGCCCAGCTACCGCACTCTGCTGGCCAAATGGTCCGGCATTAATGCGCCGGGAGGCATATGGCGACTTCTCGCGATCATCTTCGCACTGACGAACTTCAAGAACCTGCCATTCGTGTGGCATGTACGTTCCCAGCCGCCCTTCCCTTTCCCATCACCCCAAGACCAAGGCTGACAGCCGAACAGTTCCGCTTCTTCAAAGCATACTGGTACCAGATCTTCCTCCAGCCGACCCCGATCCCCCCACACGCGCTCTTCCAACCCGTAATCACGCAAACGCACGCCCCGCTCCTAGAAATCGACTTCAACATGCACAAGTCCAACTCGACGTACTTCGCCGACATGGACATCTCACGGACGCACCTCTTCACGAGCATCGTGCGCAACGGCATACGCAAAGTCTCCGACGGCGGCTTCCACATGCCGCGCGCGTCGAACAAGTCTGCGGCAGCCGCGACGGCGGGCCTCGGCGCAACAGAGGGTACCAGTCCCGGCAACACCAAGTACATGATTGCGCTGGGCGGCGTGCAGTGTAACTTTAAGAAGGAGATCCTGCCGTATCAGAAGTTCGAGATGTGGACGCGGCTGCTGAGTTGGGATCGCAAGTGGTTTTACCTCGTGACGCATCTTGTGAGGCCCGGCGTAGGAAAGCCTGCTTCGTTTAGCTTGCAGCCTTGGAGGAAGAGCAAGCGCGTGCAGGGCGAGGATGTAGATCCGGAGAAGCTGAAGGGGGCGGTGTTTGCGACGGCTATTGCGAGGTATGTTATCAAGCGTGGTCGGTTGACTATTCCGCCTGAGAAGGCGCTGTTTGATGCGGATATGGTTCCTGAGAAGCCGGAGGGGTGGGTGTATAAGGGTGATGACAAGGTTGAGCTTAATGGGAAGGTGAATGGAGATGTTGAGGGTGTGTTGCCTGAGAAGAATGGCGTGGATTGGAATTGGGATGTTATTGAGAGGGAGAGACGGAGAGGGCTGAAGTTTGCGGAGGCGTATTCAGAGCTGGATGGATTGCATGAAGTCTGGGATGGTGGGAAAGATGGTGTGTTGGGAGAGTTCCCGGATGTGTCGCTAGTGTGGCGGTGATTGATGGACGTACAGATACCCTAGATTTGTCCTGTGCGATAGATGGTGATGATAGATAGAAGTCCGCTCAAGCCTGATGATGGTTTGTACTGGGATTTTGTAGCGTAACGCAGTGTTCTTAAGCATCAGTCAGTGACTGCACATGTTCCAACCAAGACAACACAAAGTATAACAGCTGAGCTACGAAATCAAGGACTTTAATTTCGCTGATAACTAACTTATCATATCTTTCCTCTCCTCCGCCAGCGCATTCCTAACAATAGCCCCACACATCTTCGCATACGGATTCGTCCTAACACTCATTTCCCTCGCAACCTCATCTCCGAACCTCGCCGCAGACGCAAAATCCGAACTAGCCAGCTCTTCAAGCTCACTCTTTCCTTTGCCCCTCCAATTTACCCCCAATTCCGCTGCTTTCAAATACAGGTACGCTCGGTGGGAATATGCAGTCCGCAAGATGCGCGCTTGATACGGCGATACGGATGATGTTGTGGATGAAGACGAAAGAGCAGTCGAGATTGCGCGGGAGATGTCTGTGAAAAGTGTGTCTAATTCTGCCTCTGACGATGAGAATACAGACTCGTCTTTTGAGAGTGATGCTTCTAGTTTTATGCGTCGGAGCATGGCGCGGTTGAGATATGCGCTTGGGTATTCTGGGTGGGTTGCTATTATCTCGTCTTGTTGCCTAATCGCGGCTTCTATGTCGTCTTTTGATGAGCTCGATGTGATGTGTTTGACTAGTTCATTTTGTTGGGTTTCGAGAGCGGAGAGTTGTGATGGTGGAATGGATGGGTGTGAGGGGAGGGAGTTGTCGATTGTGGAGGTTGTTCTTGATGCTGCGACGGATGAAGGAAGTGTTTCTGGGTCGAAGAGCGCGTTTAGGATTCTTTTGTCGTTCGCAGAAAGTGCAGTGTTAGGTGTTGAGATTGCCATTTTGAAATAGAGTGCTTGAAGTGGTTTGATGATGGTTCGTAGTGAAGAAGATACAAAGTGTTGATTGAAGAGATTTGGCAATTGTACGAGAATTTGTGTTCAGGCGTAGTAATCATGAATATCCAAGTTGACGTTCACTGTCCCGTGATGTCGGCTTACGGCTTGTAGCGGCTGTTCTCGTCGTTTTACTCGTACCGCTATGACAAAAGGAGCTAGCCGTTTTTGGACCATCGACTACACCTGTGAGCACACATCGGGCTTCAACTTCACCTTTTCAACATGTTTAGTCTTCAGCATGTGACGGCTAATACCAGGAGCCTATCAAATGACAGCAGATAACGGTATCGCCAGTGGGCTGCTGCTTACTAGATGGCTGGATGCTATACCGAAACAACAGCAAATCCTTCCCTGCAACAACCGACCTACCCGCTATCCTTTAAAGTACCTCCCGTCACAAACAACGGGGCTTTGCCGCAGAGCGGCAATGATTCCATTGAATTATGGAGCCCTCATGCTCATGTCCGGCAGTGCAAAGACACAAACGACATGCCGTTTTTGATCATTTCGGCTTTCCCGGCTATGCGCGGAGCTAGCGAACAATGGGACAGCGGCCTTCTCAGGAGCGCAGCTCGGCACAAGTGACCTGGTCAGCGTAGTGACGTTGGCTCATGGTGTAGGAAGAAACGCGGTTTTTGAAGGAGATGGAACCCTCGGATAGGTTTAAAGGATACTCTAAACCGCCTTGAACAGTATAAACTATCAGCTCGTTCACTGCAATTCCACCCGCTGCTTGAATACTTCTACCCCACGATTGAGCCTTGATATATTCCATCTCCAGTCTTTATCTCAAGAAAGAATAGCCACAAAAATGGCACCTGGAAGGATATCGCCACCCGGATCCCCTATCCCATCAGAGCCGTCTTCCTCTGATATCTCAGCATACCGGGGCTACCACCATGTACACTGGTATGTTGGCAACGCAAAGCAAGCCGCTGCCTTCTACGTAACGCGCATGGGCTTTGAGAGGGTTGCATACCGTGGACTTGAAACTGGCTCGCGTGCCTTCGCTTCCCACGTGGTACGGAACGGAGATGTCACTTTCGTTCTCACATCACCTCTCAGGGGCTTGAAGCAAAGCTCAAGATTCAGTGAAGAGGACGTGAAGCTGCTGCATGAAATGCACGAACACCAAGAGCGACACGGTGATGCAGTTAAGGGTAAGTCACTAAGCCAAATTCAAATGAATAATCCATCATACTAACAATACCCCAGACGTTGCTTTCGAAGTCGACAACCTCGACGCAATATATTCCTCCGCCATAAGCGCAGGCGCCGAGTCTGTCGCCGCACCCCACACCCTCAGCGACTCTCACGGCACCGTGCGCCTCGCGACCATAAAAACCTACGGTGACACAACACACACGCTCATCGAGAAGTCATCCTACACAGGCATATTCCTCCCCGGCTACGCTCCCTCTCCCTCAACCTCAGATCCCCTCTCCAAATTCCTCCCTCCCGTCCTCCTCTCCAACATCGACCACTGCGTCGGCAACCAAGACTGGAACGAAATGGACAACATCTGCGACTACTATGAGCGCGTGCTGGGCTTCCACCGCTTCTGGTCCGTCGACGACAAAGACATCTGCACAGAGTACTCAGCGCTCAAGAGCGTAGTCATGAGCTCGCCCAACGACGTCGTCAAGATGCCCATCAACGAGCCCGCGCACGGCAAAAAGCAATCCCAGATCGAAGAGTACGTCGACTTCTACGGCGGCCCGGGCGTCCAGCACATTGCGCTGCGCACCACGGACATCATCCGCGATATCACGAACCTGAAGGCCCGCGGCGTCGAGTTCATAAAGGTCCCCGAGACGTACTACGCGTCTATGCGGCTGCGGCTGAAGAAGGCTGGGCTGAAGCTAGATGAGGACTTTGATGTGCTGCAGAGTTTGGATATCTTGATTGATTTCGATGAGGGCGGGTATTTGCTGCAGCTTTTTACGAAGCATTTGATGGATCGGCCCACGGTGTTTATTGAGATTATCCAGAGGAATAATTTTGATGGGTTTGGGGCAGGGAACTTCAAGAGTTTGTTTGAGGCGATTGAGAGGGAGCAGGAGTTGAGGGGGAACTTGGTGTGATGTGGTGCGGTAGTTTCTCGGGACGTTTGCAGACTTGTGTTGGTTGTATATATATTGAGCGTTGCAAATAGCGCGAGCATGTTGACACTGGATTCGAATTAATACGTTACGTCTCATATGCTTTCCAAGTCTCCTTGTCGATAAAAAAGGGTGTTTGACTGAACTATCAAGATTATATTATCCAGATGCGAAACAGTACTGTCGAATGTTTGCAGGTACTTGGAAAAAAATCTATCATTGTCTACTGCTATTGCATATTAACGAACAACTACAATCTACTATATACAACACCATATCGTAACGCATATCAGTCATGAGCTTCGGCTTTCAAACATGTGTCTATATCCAAAACGCGAAACTTTTTGCGCGAATCGCTACATCGGCAAATTCCAAATGAAATCTAAAGTTCCATCATCAAAGCCTTGAAAACTTGGGTTTGAGTCTAATCCAAAAGGCGCCATTGCAGGGTCGAATGGCAGCGCCAACCAGTCGTCATCTGGCATCAGACCGTTTACATCGTTGGCCAGCGAAGCAATCCCCGATGCACCGGCATTGTGATTGTTCAAGAAATCCATACCAGAGGTGGTGTTATTCTCAAGCGATGCTCCACGCGAGGGGATGCGTGGCGGGCGCGCAGAAACGACGAAACTTTCGCGCAGTCTGGCGACGTGTAGGTCAAGTAGAGTGGCGTAGCGTGAGGCAAGGTGCATATCATCAAGCGTACTGGAGCGCATGGCACGGATAGCTGCGTCCAAAATGTCTAGCGAGTTCTGTAGCTTCTGGTTGCGAGAACCTAGACTCAGAGCTTTAATCAAGTAAATCGAGGATGCGGAGATGCGAAGAAAGATCCGGACTGGAGAGTAGCGCAGAGCACCGGACTCATGCAGCTGACAGACTTTTTGCAATATTTGACAGCTTCCATCAACAACTTCTTGTATGAAGTCGTAATCTCTTGGCTCTAAGTTCAGCGGCAGGATATCCTCTTGCGGTCCGTCGGGATCGGTTTCGGCGAGAGTACGTTCTACCACGGCTTGCATACCAAGAGAGTTTGTGTAGATCCTGACATACTGATATTCGATGCATAGCATGTCGTGAAGACCAACCTTGAGCTCTGGGACGGTTTTAGATAAGTGCAAAGATCGAATATAAACATAGAGAACTTACTGCATGGATCTAAGTATTTCTTCCTCCATGTAGTGAGCAAAGGTTGGAAATGCTCCAGAAGACCTATATAGCGTCCTGTCCGCAGCAGATTGCGAGTAGTGTTCGTGGAAGGATAGATTGTGTCCGATACCGATCGTGCCAATTTTGTTAGCTCGACCCATGCACTCATGAAGCCCTGCCACTCCTCAGGAGCCCCCGTCGTCGAATTGACGGGGAGCTTCTCCATCAGCGCGTGATTCAGACTTTGGGGGATCATGGAAGTGCAACCCAATCGCCACGATAACTGCTCGATGAAAACGTAGAGTAGCTTCCGAGCACGAATGCGTCTCTGTACAAGTGCTTCAGGTGATGTTTTCGGGTACGATAACTGGTCCCTCTCGACGTTGCTGTTGTCTTCGAATAATCCTAGCTCTTGTGCCAGCGAGAGTGCACAGCCCATCAACATCCAAGACATCCGGTCTGATCGTTTAGCAGGTTCAATGACATCTTCAAGCCAGCGACTGGACGTTGTATCCCCTTCCAAGATTTGGACACCCTCTGATGTCGTATTGTTTGCTCCGATCATAAGCTCACAATCCCAACCGTCGCTGGCAGTAGGGAAGTGAAGAGCACGCGGATGCCATTCAGAGAGGAGTAGGAGTGCCTCTATTGATCCGATCGTCCGTGATTGAGCCTTGGATAGCTTGACCTGACCCAACATGATCTTCATGATGAAGCGTTGACATTGCTCCCATAACCGATCGTGAACAAAGTAGCCCCTAGATGCACCGCCGACGCCGGGTAATACATTGTATCGCGAGGAAATCATAAGTATTGTCACACATAAGAATGGATCCAAAGCAATTAAAGACCAATGGTTTTCGTGATGAGAGTAGAAGTCGGAGAGAATAGGTGATAGCGGTGAGCAATTTTTGAAGAACAAGTCGACGTATGTGACGGCTTCGTGCGCGGAGAACCAGCCCATTTGTACGAACCGACATGTTGTCCATACTCGGAGTGTCTCTGGAGATGGTTGCGACATTTGCACTGGCTGTGCTTTGAAGGTAAATGGAGAGGATGGCTGGCCATCAGGTCCTGTTGATTGATTTAGTCAGTTTTGGACGCAACGACCGAACAATGCATATTGCATGACGAGTAGGCGACGCAACATCAGAACACAGATAATTCTACGCCGGAAGGAAGACCCACCTATCCCGTACGGCGTGCCCGACCGAGGGGTATCTTGCGTCTGACTTTCTACACGCGCTTGGTTTTCAAGGGCATCTCTGTGATGGGCAGCCTCAAAAAGTAGATTCAAGGCATCGCTGCCGCTCGAGACAACCGTCCTCATAACTGAATGGGCCAAGTCTGGTTGAGAGGTGGAGACTCTGCGAAAGTGGGTTGGAGGGGACATGATATCAGAGCGCCTAGTATGTACCGAATCATGGGGTGACATGGATTGAACGGAAATAGACGACGTGCGCTGGTTAGGGGCTTGTTGTGCTCCATTTGCGCCTGGGGGGTTCACATTGTCGGTGGCATTCTGCTCAGGTTCCCTCGCCTCACCGGGCTTCCGTCTCTTGACCCACGAGCGCTCTGAGCGGAAGACACATTCTCGCATCTCCCTCTTGCAGCGCTGGCATGGCGGTTTCAATTCGCCGCCCGGGGCAGCGTCCAGGATGCATTTTGCCTTGCGCTGGCGGCAGTTGATGCAGGCCTTGTAGGCGCGCTTAAAATCCTCAGGGTGGGTCCGCTTTTTGGAGTTATTATCGAGTGGCGCGCCTGGGGGTGAAGGGTCGTTCTCTGGATGTGACATGACGCGACGGTGGGATGACAGCTCGAAGGATATCGCAGGAGAATTTGCTTGAAGAGGACCTACGTAAGCGGGGCGGGTCTTTCGGGGGCGGGCAACGCCGGCATTTCGCGGCTCAGCGCCGGCTACTGCGCACACGTGAACGTCGGCAAAGCTTACATTATCAAGTCAGAAAATCTAGAGACTCCCGTTTCCTCAGGACGTGTAGTTCGAATCTGTTTTATTAGTGATCTAGCAAAGCTGATAGCCCGTCTACAGTGGCTGTGCGAGTGCGTGGTGCGGGCGCGCAGAACCTGCAAGTCCGCCACGACCTCCGTGGTGCGACTGCGAGCAGTATGCAGACGTCTAAAGCCAACCACATGAATCAGTGGAAAAGGAAATAAGAGGTATGGTTCTTCGTCGAGCAGCTTTCTGATGCTTTGGTGTGCCAGAGGCTGCAATGCCCTCCATGGGAAACTTTGGAATGGAGAAAAGCTGGCGACAAACTATTCCATATTACCATGCAACGACTCCAGCTTATACAGAACAAGTCGCCTTTATGACGGCTTCAATGCAGCGCAGAGCCGAGGTCTGGCGGTATTTGACGGGCTCTCTTCCGCACTCTCCGCCTACCATGTCCTTACCAACATCTACGCCGTTCGCCCTGTGCAAACATCGCCCCATCTGTTCGTTTCCCGGCAATCTGCGGCCATCGATTCTGCCTCGTGCTCGTAAACACCGCGGAAACGTTTCTATCCGTATGCAGCTTTGATAGCGTGCAGATGCGAGGGCGGATGCAGGTGCGGAGCGGACGCTGTCCACCCCGCGCCAGCGCAAGATAATAAACCAGCGGGAGATCGCCTGGTACTAGCACAGCGCAGCCGGGATGATCATGATGGAAGAAGCGGTGAGCGATGCAGGCGTTCTTGCATCCTCGGAGTACGGACGTTAGATGCAGTAGCAAGCAAATTCGTCTTCAGCAGAAACCGCGTGAAGAAGAGGAAATGTGTGCAGAATGCACACTTGGAATCCTCAACGATCGATATGCTCCGCACGAATCATACCCCATCTTGGCATACATGCCCAAACCGGCTAGCAATCTCCACTCCTATGCCACCGCACCCATCCCAAACACGCACCGTCCCACGTTTCCAAATAGACCTCCGCCCAGTTTCACGCTGACCTACCCAGCCCTACCCATTGCAAATCCCTTCTCCCAGTCGCGTAATCCCCCCACCCTAATTCGACAATCCCAGTTCCACATTCCAAAGCCTCCCGTCGCCACGGCCCCTAACCTAGACCTTACACCTCTACTTAACGTCTCCAGCCAAGGCGCTCGCAACAACCCACGCCTCGCCTCGTACCCACCGACCACAAATCCTCACACGCATGTCCACAGCCAAGCCACTCCACTTCCTCCTCGCATCATGCTTTTCCCACTCAGAACCCATCGCTGCGCAAGCAACCCTCCGGCAGACCCCTTGCGCCGACGATGCGTTCCCCATTCATGCATGCGGCTGTTTTCGGACAGACCAGTTCCGACCTTGGCTGCGGCTTGAGATCTTCCCTGAGCACCATGCGGGCAGCTGTACGAGGGGGGTCCAGGAGCGAGCAGGAATCCACCCGCCCTCAGTCCTTGCGTATATAAGGGAGCGCGAAGGGCGCGGGTAGAAGGACCAGGGACCAGAGGCGCAGTCGACTTTGTTCTTTCGCGACTGCGGCGAAGCTCTGGTGTTTTTTTTACTGCCTAGAGCGAACCTCTGGCTGTTTTCTGCCGTTCTCGAGAGGCGAACCTCTCCTTGTTTTTATTTTGTTCAAGGGCCGACTCCTGGTCCGATGCTCTTTTCCACCGCACTGCGTGCATATGCATTTTCAACGATGAAATGCTAAGGAAGCGCCATGTGTAGATTGTCCAAACCAGAGCACGTGGCAAGACTGTGCGAAATTACGAAGCCCTGTAGCGCTCAGCGACCAATTTCGCGAAATTGTGCTGTGGTCGTCATGACCACAAGGTATCACATGCCACGGTATCGATTGTGTCACTACAAAGCGTCTAACCTCAGTTTCCTCTCGGCCCACAAACCGCGCATTGGAACGTGAAAAGTGAAGCGACAGATGCAATGAAGCAGTATCTCTAAATCTAAAAATAGAAAGCCATGGCTTGATAGGCAACTGATAATACATGGCAT
Source organism: Paracamarosporium sp. OC-R06-R3 (assembly GCA_019828545.1). Lineage (NCBI taxonomy): Eukaryota > Fungi > Ascomycota > Dothideomycetes > Pleosporales > Didymosphaeriaceae > Paracamarosporium > Paracamarosporium sp. OC-R06-R3. The sequence continues at coordinate 143,044 of JACVRA010000190.1, read as the reverse complement.
TAACCCACTACCATTAAAGAAAGAATGGTTGCCCCTTTTTAGACGTTCTTTCATGGAAATAATATATAAAAAGCAAGTAGAAGAAGATCATTCCAGCCAGGCCAGTACATGGAAAACACCGTGCAACTCCCCCGTAGTGTACAAGACCCGCCCACACGACGTACATGGCTTCATAGTCACAGCCTTACCCAATGTAATCGCATAATAATGCTGACTGGAGGCTACCAAGTCTCCAACTTCATGACAAATGAGAGAGATTGAGGAAACGCATACGATGCCAAGCCGCTATAGGGCTTTGGTTGTTGGCGATGACGAGACGTTATGCGTGTGGTGATTCGTGAAAGATCGATACTCGTGACGCGTTGGGTTGGACGCCCACGTTGTGCAGGTGGAAAAACGAAAGCACGATGCTTATGCGAAAGCACCGACAATCGACATACCGGCAGCACCAATCAAAACATAACAAAAAGCCTGTTTCTTCTTGCTGCCGGTCAGAGTGTGTTGCGCCTCTTCTGACAGGAAGTCTTCTGCCAGCAGATCGACCAGCGCAGCGTAGAGCAAAAGGCCTGATGATATGGCATTGAATGTTCCAATGAGAATCAAACCCAACGGGCTCTCGGGGTCGAAAGCATTGCCAACCGCAAGACCGAGGGCCTGTCCAAAGGGAGCAGTCGTTCCGAAAGCGACGACAAGGGCCCATGGCTTCCAGCTACCCCTAGGATACGGAACGGCGGCGATACGTGAACCCAGACCGAGACCTTCGAATGCCTGGTGGAAGACGATGGCAATAAGAAGAATAATGAAGCCGTCTGCCGTGAGCGAAATAGTCATACCAACAAAGACGGAGTGGAAGAGAATACCACCTTCGATGAGGGTGATTTGCGAAGAAAGCTTCTTGAGCACATGAGGATCTACTGGGGCATCCTCGACATCGGTCTCGAAGTAGGATTGCTGTTTCTCGACGTCCTGAGGTGGTTGATTGTAGTTGGGAAGAGCGGGCATAGCGCGGTTGATCATGGACACCATTTCGTCGCGTTGGCGGACATATTGCTCATAGAAAACGATGAACCACGGCGGCATCTCAGACTTGACTTCGAGTTCCCTGTCGTCTTGTTTGCCGAATGGGAAGTTGCCACCGGCATACGTGTTCTCGACCCACGGACCCTTCTTGTCTTCCGGGTACGCCATGGTTACCTGTGAGTCGTAGCTTTGGACGCGCTTGATCGGGTTGTTGAAGGCATTCTGAACACCCTGAGCTCCCCCAGCGAACTCTTCACCAGTTGCACTACCGTGGCTATGACCACCAGTCTTTGAATTAAGCCACATCTCGATAACAAACAGAACGAAAAGCGAGCCCATCATGATGACACCAGGCATGGCAGGGTATTGTTCCGTGAAGACGGCCGGCAACGACGGATCATTGAGCGATTGAAATGCTGTTGGTAGAAGCTATATACGTTAGATGGATACATTTCCCAAAGTCGACTTCACGTACATGGACAAAGGCCGTTGCTATAAGCACGCCGGTACCGAAGTGCTTACAGAAGAAGAAGGCGCCTGGAGGAATCTTCATCCATTTTACCTTCTTTGCCACGACCGGAAAGCCGGCTCCTGAAATACTGGCAACGAAGACGATGACTGGACATGACAGATGAGTATGGGTTGGAAGAAGTCGAGGATAGAAGGTGTCCACTTACAGACCGCCGCAATGTGGATCGCGTCTACCGGCATGTTGAATGTATTCTTCTATTAAATCGTCTAGGATAAATAGAAATAAAGAAAGTAAGCTCCGTCCAGACTTGCCAGCAGCCTCAGGAGAAGGAAAGGAAAGAAAAGGCTCTTCCAGAGAGGATACGAAGGAAGTGAACGAGGTGACCCACGGTTGCAACTTGAGGCTCGGCGCTGGGCAATGCGTTGTGCTTTAAGGCTCTGGTACATGGCAACAAACTAGCCGTTCCTGACTGATCAGCGCGTTCTCAGAACACTTGAGTGGAGCACCATGATAGTGAAGCTTGGATAACGTGGCCCATGTCTTAGTTTCCGTGTTGGGGAGAGGCTTGACACAAGAGGGCGGAGGTCCAAACTGTGCCAGGTACCACTGTCCACCGTCGAGAGAGCCAATCCAAGGCACGGCAGGCAAAGGGGAAGCATTGCGTCAAGGCGTCGAGGCTGGAGTGACGGCTAGGTAGCTGGGGAAGCACGGTGTGGAGTGGCTGCGATGCGGCTCAACCGCCACGGTCGGCTTGTGGAGCCAATGCCGACGAGGAAACATCCAAGCACGTCCAAGCACCAGATTGATGCGCTTGGTGTTGTAGGGGAGGCGACCTGTTGCAGTACGGGTGGGAGGAGTCAGGTACACAAATCGGAGGAACCAATGGGACGCGCGGCGTTTCCACTGCGCTCAGGCGCCAAGTCGGCAGTGGGCTTTCCGCTGCGATGGCCGTGTTGGGCATAGACCCAGGATGGCTTGGCTGGGAGGGTTGGAAACACGCAAAGCAGGAGGAGTGGTGGTTGGGACGAAGCGTTTTGTGGCGCCCTGCATCCAGGTCGACTGTTGTAGGAAGATCGTCGGGGAAGCAGCCGCAGGATCGCCGCCTAGTCGACTCGCCTGCGTCCTGCGCATTATTCCCCGGTCTTGGCGGGCAGGCACACCCCAGCTGTAGAGGAAAGAGCGACCTATACAGCCGTGCACGCGGAAGGTGCTCGCGAGCGGCCGCTCTTGCATCTGCACAGTACGACCTAGGCACTCCACAGCCACTGGCTTCTCCCATCCGCCCAGCCCAAAACCACCGGGCTCACAATATGTGCAAGTCACGCGCAACGCCTCCAGATGCCCACTGTCCTCGCAGACGTCAATCCACGCCCAAGGCAGCATTAGCGGTGGGGGAGCCGCCGTGGCCCAAAACGGCGCATCCGTTTCACCCCCAGCCCACGTCGCCCAGAATGCTTAGCGAGTTTGACGCTCCGCTCCATCACTCCGCACTATCACAATTCACCTTGCAATCGATGCTTGTCTACGTCTAGCGTATCTCGGCATGCAGAGAAGCTCTCTAGCGACGTCCTAGACCTGCTGCGTTCCTCGCCGCTCACTGTTGGTTGTTTAATACCAGAGGCGCCCTATATGGGCTGCCCTCGCTCTCCCATTCCAGGCATCGATACAACAGATCCACCTCATCACACCCGGAAAACATGTCTTCCGACTCTCGTCGTCAGTCTTGTGTCTCCGATTGTGTCCCATGTTTACACTGACCTCCCACTTTAGCCTCTTCAGAGCATGGCCAAGGAGCCAACCAAACATCGGCACCAATAGAGGCTGGCTCCTCGTCGCCCACAGCCTTGTCAGCCCGTTCTACAGTCACTGCTCATGAGCAGGCTGATGCCATCCACTCCCTGGCTCCCAACACCTCCAGTGCTCCAGCCAAGGATCAGGTGGTCGAGGTCACTACTGTCAATAGTGAAGACCCTCTGGGTCTGAGCCAGCACAAGCGTGCCAATGTCACCCAGAGGCAGATGGAGCTTGACTACCCGGCTGCCAACAAGCGTCGGATGAAGAAGTTCTACACCAGACAGAACGCCCTCATTGACCAGTTCCTCGAAAGTGGAGATGAGGAACGCTTAGCTGCTATTGACACCTTGGAGAATGGCCCCAAGGTCAAGTTTGCTGTGAATGCTTCCTTCGCGGTCAACTTCTGCCTCTTCGTGATCCAGCTCTATGCTGCCGTCTCCACGGGTTCACTGTCACTGTTTGCTACCGCAGCAGATGCATTCATGGACTTGGTATCGTCCGTTGTTATGCTCATCACTTCACGTATGGCTGCACGGCCGAGCGTTTACAAGTACCCTGTCGGACGTACGCGTATTGAAACCATTGGTATCATTATGTTTTGCTGCCTCATGACCACGGTGGCTATCCAATTGATCGTAAGCTTCTCTTGGCCCGTAACGTCCCAAGAGTGACTAACAATTATCAGGTCGAATCTGGGCGCGCGTTGGGAGAAGGTGCTTCGGAACATGAACAGCTCCACATAATCCCCATTATATTCGTGGGTGTCGCAAGTAAGTTGAACCAAGTCTGTGGTTCGTCTCGAATGATTGCTTATCCAGCCAAGTCTTCTCCAAAGCTACACTATGCATCTACTGTTTCTTCCTCCGCCGATACCCTGCGGTGCATGTCTTCTTCGTGGATCACCGAAATGATATCATTGTTAACGCCTTCGGTCTGACAATGTCCATCATCGGAAGCCGTGTCGTTTGGTACCTTGACCCTCTCGGTGCCATCCTTATCGGTCTCCTGATCCTGTGCTCTTGGGCGGCCAATGCCTTCGAACATGTCTGGCTCCTTGTGGGCAAGTCTGCACCGAATGAGTTTATCTCCAAGCTCATCTATCTTGTCGTCACGCACGACACCCGTATTCAAAAGGTTGATACTGTAAGTGTTTGATCATGACTTCTAAAATTAGAACAAGACTAATACGTGACAGTGCCGAGCGTATCATGCTGGACAGAACTATTATGTGGAAGTTGATATTGTCATGGATGAGGACATGCCACTCAAGGTTACCCACGATGTCAGCCAGTCCTTGCAACGAAAGCTTGAAGGTCAGCAAACCCCGGCATCAATTATGGAGCTTGATGACTAACCATTCATGTAGGTCTTGCCGATGTCGAGAGAGCTTACGTGCACGTCGACTACGAGAACGAGCACGACATCAACGAAGAGCACAAGCCGCTCTATGAGATCACCGAACGCCGGTCAATAAAGCAACGTGTCAAGGCGCTTCTGTCACGGAGCAAGGACAACACGGCATAATCATGCCACTTCATCAACGACAGTGGCTTCCCTTCATGCCATCTTAGTCGTTGACGCCTCTCGTTTCCTAAACGTACACGATATCGCGCATTGTATTTCTAGCTTGCCATCCTGTCATCTCATAGACGTCGGCGTTTCGCTTCCTTGTTTAAAAGTCTTGTTTAACATCATTGATACCTTAGTGCCTAGGCCGCGACGCCTGGCACTTCACATAGCATGTACACATAGTCACTCTTTGACACGAATGTTAATGAACACGTCCCCGAAGGACTGAATCTATTCCTTACACTTTGCCGACTTGCTATTCTTGGTGTCCCTCAGCCAAGGCTTGAAACACGGCTATCTGCCTTGGGCCAACCTAGCTGAAACTAAATCCCAAACCTGCCTTGTGCAGATATTTCATCCCATATTTCTCTGCTACAGGCTTTGGGATAACGTTTTCCTCGCCTGCACTGCTCTCAGTCATCTTCGAACCCGCATTGTAGAAGGCATGTAGTCGTATTGGAGCGAGAAACCCTTCAGCTAGCGCGATCACCGATTTTAACCTTCCCAAATGGTACTGAATCAAAGAAGCTCAACTTCATGCTCGAAACCCCGTTTCGTGTACGCTGTGTGCAAATGTCCTGCGCGAAATTCGCATCGTGTATCAGCGCGTTCCTTCGTAGATGGTGGGCTGGAGGTATACCAGTCCATCTGCACCGCTCGATGCGTCGTCTTCTAGCTGTGTGGGTTGCACGGGGTCCTCTTTCTCATCCGGCACACTGGCTTTCCGTCGCTCGATTGCGTCGTTGATGGTTGATATTTCTGCCAGGAGCCTGTCGTGGCTAAGCCATACGTTGCTGACCGCTTTGTTGTCGATGTGGATGTTAGATGGCTCTGCATATGCGGGGAAATGCGTCATCTTTTCTTCCTGATGGATGTTCCTGGTCTTGTCGTTTGCTTCGACCTGAAACTTTGGAGATAGCACTTCAGCAGCAGCGGCAAGTGACTCTTCGAATGGGAGGCTGTGCTCGAGGGACGTGGCACTCGTTGTGATGCGACGGGGCTTGGATTTGAGCTTGAGCTTCGCAGAAGTGCTGGAGTCGGGAGGTATATATTCCATATTGTAGAGGTCCTCATCAAGGTCCGCCTCTGAGTCCATGTTTGTTTCGTTGTGCTCTTCTTGTGCTTTTGCGTCATTCGCCACTTTCTCTAACATTTCAGCCAGCGAGGAGCTTTCGATGGGCTGCGAGTAGGGACGAGACGAGTAGCTGTTCTCCGATGGTGGTGTGACATGCCCTTCTTCTAAGTTTGGACTTAACGGGTTCCAAATCACGGTCTCGATACTGGAAACGCTGCTCAAGCTGTCATTGCTCTGCGACCTTTCCAGTCTCCGCTTTGATGCCTTGGCCTCGCGGTCACGCTTCGCTTTGCGCTCTCGCCGTAGAGCTTCCTTCTCCACTTTGAACAGTTCCTTAACGTATAACCCTTCCTTTTTCAGACGCTCGCTCGCTGCTTTCATTGCATCCTTTTGCACATCCGCGAACGCAGGGTATTGCTTCTCCAGCTTCTGGAAGAAATTCCATCGGTCTGTTGTCTCGAGGTACCAGTGCCGTATTGCCGAGCTCTCTGAAGGAAGATAAATCTTATCAATGTAGTTGAGCACGAAGTTCCTGCCCATTTCGTACAGTACGGGTGACCCCTCCGGAAAATTATGCCACAAGCCTTTGATCTCGAACAAGGCGACGGGCGGTCCCATCATGAGCATCGTTTGCATGTGTATATTTAAGGCTTCAATGCCCGTTTCTGGCAGTTCTAGCGCTTTCCACGCTTTTCGAATCGCAATGCTCACTGGTAAGTTTGGAGACGACATGTACAAGTCGTAGTTTCCTGCAGGCACCTTGAGGTTGGCGAGTTGCATCATGCGCGCGAGAATCCAGCCCAGGCCTTCGACTTCCATGTCGGCTAGGATGTTGATGCCGACGTAGGGCGTGCGCAAGGATATACGGATGGCGGCTTCGCTGAGTTCGGGCGAAGGCAAGATCCATTTGCGAAGAACAGGAGCAAAATGGAGAACTAAGGCGAGGGGAATGTTGGTAGGCAGATCCGAGAAGGTGTCGAGGTCATTTATTCCGAAGAGGACATATGGCGGGGATGTGACGTCCTTGGGTAGAGGACTGGCTGGGAACTGCAGCATGTATGACATGGTGAGCTGAGTTATTATCAAATAGAAGGAGGTAGGCGGAATCTATGCGGCGGGTTGACTTGAAGCTCCTGAGCTGCATGCAGCGAGCCCGTGTATAGAGGTTGTGTGATGAGACTGACAATGGCTTTAGTCGGCGCTATCCAAGCAACCACAAAAGGGCTGAAGAGCCGATTCTTATTCTGAATTAGCAGATGGTAGCGTCGTATACATACGAGAGCTTCATGTACTTGATGAGCGCGTCCTGAGTCAATCTTGACGGTATCATGCAAACGCGTTTGGGTCGGGCAAACGCCTATCGCTGGTTGACCTATCACGGCAAACACCGGGTCTTGCTAAGGCAGGTTCTGCTACCACCGGATGTGCAGAAATGATGCTTCGAAAGAATGTGGCTTTGGGCATCAAGCGTTGTCTGGGATGAGTGGGGTGGGTTGGGCTAAAGATTGAATGAGTGAAGAGGCATGAGTAAATATGGCGACGTCATTTCACTGTGCTGGCAAAGAAAATCTCAAGATGGATATCTCACGGCATATCGCTAAAGACGCGGGAACCACACGCTCTTGTTTGCACTTGCCTCAACCCAAACACTCAACGCCACCCAAACAGGCAACCTCGCACTCCGTGTGCACACTTTAAGCCATGTTAAACACACTGGATAAAGGTATCATGGCCCCTAAAACAGGTGCAGCTGATGGTTCCGCAGGTTCAATCATGAGTAAGAGTGAAAACATCACGGAAAAGCAGGAGCATATGTCGCGGGAGGAGCGTTCGTGCGCGCCGTCACCATCGCCGTCGCCCTTTACTTTCACCAGCAATACGCCCAATGTCACTTGGAATCGACAGGCTGTGAATAGCCAGAACTACATTCAGCTCGTTGTTGAACGCGAAGGCTTTCCGAATGGCGCTATCATCTCCGACCGCATCGAGCCCCACCTACTGTTCAAGATGGCTCCGGCACTCCAGAGGCGTCTTGAGGGTCATCGGATCTTTATTCCATCAGCGTCATGTTTGGTTGAGGAAACTATTGAGTCGATGGTGTATGGCCTTGTGCGTTGCGCGAAAGAGGGCATAGCTGTTCCCGAGCCTATGGCAAAGAAGCCCGTCCCCATGATCATGATGCATTGCGTTATGGTCTTCTTCGAGATGAAAAAGGAGGCGGAGCACTTGAAAAATAAGCTCTGGGATTCGTTCCAGCAAGTCGAACTTACACCTATGGATGTGCTCTGGATTTGGGACACATTTGGTGGACGCATTCAGTCCGAGCCATACATTGCCCCTTTCGCCGGCGAGTATCTGCAGATGATGGCATGGCAGATCTTAAACTTAGACGCAAAGGGCGTCTTGAACGAGGACATCCGCCGTCTGATTGAGCTGGAGAAGGAGCCGAAGTATTTTACCGAGACCATGGAGACGCGCTTCAAGACCCATGGCCTGGAGAAGGACCCTATCGTTCCAGGGCCGATAACCGAAGTACCTGCGGAGTCTAAGAAGACAACTACTAAGGCCACCCACGGATCAACGAACGTTGTCTATGACGGTCAGACGAATATATTGCAACCTTCAATTAGAGACCAAACAAATCAGAGTTCCACCAACCATGACCCCAAGTTAACCACCACAACCCCAAGTAAGTCATGTTCTAATATTTCTAAGAGGTCAATTCTCTAGTCAGTAGGATTCACTAACATCTTTCAAAGTGAAGACTTCTGCACCACCTCTATCTCCTTCTGTGACACCGGGCACCTCTTTCACAAAAGGTAAGTCTGCAGCTAAGCTCATGGGGATGTTTCATCATCAAGTAGCATAGGAAGAGGCGTGAATGAAAGTTTCGACTGTACCGAAGAAGGCTGAAAGCCGTTTGATCAGTCTGAGCGCATCGTTCTCGCTACACCCGTAGCTACTTCTCAAACGCGCTTTTGGCAAATTCATGAATCTGAGATGCTTGGACTTACTAACAACGGGTGTAGGACCAAAGACTTCCATGTTCAACTTTGCGAATACTTCGAAGACAATTGTGGCGGATCCAGAAAGCGCCTGGCATGACACTGCACAGGTAGAGGCAAGAAAATCGGACACTCGCATCGGCAATATTAGAAACGATAAGCAACCTATGACAGCACCGGGCACACCAAAGCCTACTACGCCGACTCCCAGGTTTGGGTTCGGACTCGGTGGTGCCGGTCGTTTCACCACCAACGCACTTGCTCAGTCCGCCAACAGCTCGACGTTGTCTGGGGCGAACGTGGAGCCCTTTGGTACACACGTTACACAACAGCCACCGCAACAATCGGTCGGTGTCATCAGTAATGCCATGTCACCTGCTACTGGCGCCCAGTATCTAATGCATAATGCAGGATCCAATGTATTTCGTGATAGAGCATCGAATGCGCCATATGCAGGTACATTTCGCACACCGTGGGAAACTCCATCGAACAACATCGGTGCATTTGGAGCCCAATTAAACAATTTCGTCTCTTCAGCTCCAGCGATCCCAGGCCCCAACAACGTAGGTTCTTCTGCAAATACCCCATTCGGTGGTCAGCATCAGCAGCCCAATGGAAGTTCCTCCGGTAATCCATTCGGGAGCCAGGCGAACATCGCGGATTCTGGGAATAATATCTTTGCATTCCAGAGTGGGTCTGGTGGCGATGGTGGTAGCGCTCGAAACGGTGCAGCAGGCGGTGGCATGGTGCGAAAGATTGCGAGGGCGTCCGGAGCGAGGCGCTTTAAGCGGTAGACCCAAGAGTAGTATGTATGCTGGGTAGGCACATTCACCGCGAAGCCGCATTGACCATGAGCACGAAGAGTCCACGAGAGAATGAAGAGGAGTAGATAGCAGTGCTTTCCCTCATATGTACGAGGGAAAGAATAGCAACGTGAGCAAACGACATATGCTTTCTTCTGAGATGATGCATAATGGTGGGCAACAAAGAGAGGGCAATTGTACCAGAGTTTCCTCCTCGCTTTGTGCTGATGTACCATATACGTCGCAAGACTCCATAATTTTAAAATGTCGTTCAAATAAAAATGATGTTGAAGAAGAGCGGACCTATTTCCTTACCGAAACGGGCAGTTCTTCCACCCGCGGTAAATAGGCAAGCGTAAACGCGGGGCTTGGCGCCCATCACTTTCTTGAACAAATGCGCTCATTGCGCCTAGTCTTCCATATCAGCCCACACCCTACCGCAAACCATGGCAGAGGATAGACGCAACGGCGGTGATCGGACGCGCGATCGCCACCGAGACCGGGACGACTTCAGAGATTCACGAAACAGCGGTCGCGACCGCGCAGCTGCACCCGACAGCCGCAACCGCTCACGAAGCCCACGCCGAGATCGTGGAGACCGGCGCGGCGGCTACCGTAACCGCTCACCCATCGGCCGCGAGGGCGATAGAGATAGAGATCGAAGAGACAGGGCCGACAAGAACGGTGATCGCGGCGGTGACAGAAGATATGATCGCGACAGAGACTCACGCGACTTTCGCCCCAACCGTGAACCACCCAAGGGACCTCGTGGCACACCATCGGGTCCAAAGAGAGATTCGAGAGCTGGTGGCCCCCCTAAGCCTCCATCGGGCCCGCGCGCAGCGGGCAGCCCGGAAGAAGACACAGACGTGAAGATGGAGGAGGAGCAACCACAACGGCAGCGACCAGAAGGCATGGACGATGAAACTTGGGAGATGGCGCAGGTCATGGGCTTTGCGCGCTTCAAGAGCACTAAGAACACAAAGGTGCCTGGGAACGACAAGAACTACGGTGTGAGGAGAGAAAAGAAGATGGAGGCAAGACAGTACATGAACCGTCAAGGTGGTTTCAACAGGCCACTTTCACCGTCACGGGGTTGAAAGGATCTTGGTCAGAAAAATTCGCTACCACTACAAACATAAAGTACCACGACGAAGGTTCAGGTCTGCTGGATACCTCAGCATGGGAACTGCAGAGCTCGACTGCACTCAAGCTTTTGCTCTCGTCGCTGTGGCCCTAAAATGAACTCCGGCTGGAGCATGCATAGCAGATCATATATTGAAGAAGCTCATTGGGCAGCTGCATTACGATCGTAATACCCAAGCTACGGTACGGCTCTTTTGCTTTGCTCATTCATCCCACATTCAAGGTCTTTGGGTCTGACATTCGACATCAGAGGTGAACAGATTGGAGCATTGTCGAGTAATGTGACGGAGGCAGGTTTGAAAATCTTTTGGGTTTCTGCAGCTTCTAGATATCTCAAGGGTTCGTATTATTATATGGACACTAGATGGATAAAACACGCATTGGCAACACTCATGTCTCTCTTTCGGCAATGCATGTGATGATCACAGTGTAATTCTGTTTTTGGTACTTTAGTTTCTAATGTTGTAGCGTAATTTCCTTTTCTCGAGGCACCAGTTTATCAGCGGTACCCAGGCCAAAGCACTGCTTCCTTTAGCTCATATGGGGTACGGCCAAAGCTAGCCAGAGCTCGATGGGGATCGACGAAGGCCCCGCTGCTGGACTCTATTGGGATGAAGTTATCTGATTTTGAAGACTGGTGATTTGTTTATGCAATGGAACGGGCTGACACTCGCATCTAAAAGCTAAAAGCGTATTTGATCATAGCTCCTAAATGACATATATAGTAAGGGTTTAAGGTATATTGCAAAGAGTGGCGCTTTGGCCAGCAATTATAATGGAGATACTTGTTGAGAAACAGTGTGGATGCGGTCGCACCGCCACAATGTGTGGCACCTCCGCGCGGCCCTGCCGCAAGTGCAACCGAGACATCAATGTGTCCAAAACCCCACAATAGCTCGCCAAACACCACGACCACGCGCCGCTACATATCGATATGGCGCGCAATTCTAGATGGGCGAGCAATCCGTTACGGGCGCTGACATTTGCTCTCTTCGCCCAATTGACTTTTGTCGATGCGCAGGTCGCTGAGATCGAAAAGGCAAGCAATGATAGCTTGCTGTGGGGTCCGTACAGGCCGAACCTTTACTTCGGTGTTAGGCCAAGAATACCGAAGAGCTTGATGGGTGGTCTGCTGTGGACGAAGGTTGAGGATCATACGGTACAGCATAGTAAGTAAGGTCTCTTTGCCTAGCTAGCGGCGTGTGACTACAGCTTGCAATGCAGACGCATTTAGCCAGTCATTACAATATCTTTGGAATATTGTTGACCTAGATGCAGCTTTCCGACATACCTGCGAGCAGCACGAGCTTGACGGTTATGGCTGGGACGAGTACGATGTACGCACCGGCGGTCGTCAAACCATCCATGACCCCGCAAATCACATAGACATCACCACCGAATTCATAAAGTTTCCTGGCGGACAGCACGGCGGCAGTTGGGGAGCTAGAATCAAAGGTACACCGCGTGCCGATGCACCACCTGATCTGAAGACAACAGTCATTTGGTACAATACGTTGGAGGGCTTAGGATTCCTTGAGGCGGAGGGAGATGGGGAAGAGACGGGTGCTGAAGGCGATGTTGTGCTCAAAGGAATGACTCCCGAGCTTGGCGACTTCGAAGTGAAGGTTACCGAAGGTAAGGGAGACCACCCACGGTCGAACCACCCGAGTTCCCTGGAGAAGCCGTTAGATCGGACACTCGTAGTGAGCTCGCACATACCAGACGAGGCGCTATGGCAGTCCAAGCAAGTGCTTTTTGCGCAGATGAAAGCCGAGATAGATCAAATTGGTCCCAAGTATGGCGAAGAGAACCTCCCTCCACCAGCCCAGGTGTATACCATCAGGCATCAGCCTGGACGTGGAAACATTCACCTGATACAAAAGGTTTTCGAAGGCGCCTTCGAGTTCGATATCCTGTTCTCGTCCGCATCCGCTCCCAAGCCGATCACGTCTGAGGACCTTACTGTCCAAATTGATTCTGTAACTTCCGGGTTCTCAACTCGCTTTACCGAGATATTCAAGCCGCAGACGCCCTTTGTCAAGGAGCGTTACGAGGAGTTCTCTAAGTCATTGTTTTCGAACTTAATCGGTGGTATCGGCTACTTCTACGGCGATTCCCGCGTTGACCGGTCCGAGGATCCCGCATACGAAGAGGACAACGAGGGCTTCTGGGAGGATGCTGCCGAAGCTCGTGCTCGCAACGCAGCGCAGCTCGAGGGTCCATCTGAGCTCTTCACCAGCATACCATCGCGACCGTTCTTTCCACGCGGCTTCCTCTGGGACGAGGGTTTCCATCTTCTTCCTGTGATTGACTGGGATGTTGATCTAACACTTGACATTATCAAGAGTTGGTTCAACCTAATGGACGATGATGGCTGGATTGGTCGCGAACAGATTTTGGGAGCAGAAGCACGCAGCAAGGTTCCAGAGGAGTTCCAGGTTCAATACCCCCACTACGCAAATCCGCCGACGTTGTTCATGGTCATCACCTCATTCCTCGATAAGTTGGACGCTGTCAAGGCCGACACTAGTAACGAGAAGGTGCTCGCTGAAAAGTCATACTTCATGCAGCTTGCAAATCGCGAAGCTGCCCTTGAATATCTGCGTAAACTCTATCCACTTCTGAAGCGCCAGTACTTCTGGTTCCGCAAGACACAAGCTGGTGACATCAAGAGCTATGAGCGAGAGGCTTTCTCGACCAAAGAAGGCTACCGATGGCGCGGTCGCACTCCTCAGCATATTCTAACTTCAGGTCTCGACGATTACCCGCGTGCACAACCGCCACACCCAGGAGAGCTTCATCTTGACCTGATCAGCTGGGTCGGTACTATGACGAAGTCTATCCGCCGCATCGCTGTTTATCTAGACGAAACAGACGATGCCACCCAGTTCGCAAAGTATGAAGAAGCCATCACAAAGAATATTGACGACCTGCATTGGTCCGCAAAGCACAAGGCATATTGTGATGCCACCATTGACGACTATGAGGAGAACAAACTTGTCTGCCACAAGGGCTATATTTCACTGTTCCCGTTCTTGACTGGTCTTGTGGACAAGGATAGCCCTAAACTGGGTGCCATTCTCGATCTCATAGGTGACGAAGAGGAGCTCTGGAGCGAACACGGGCTGCGAAGCTTGAGCAAGAGCAGCGAATTCTATCACACTGAGGAAGACTACTGGCGCGGTCCTATTTGGATGAACATGAACTACCTCGCCGTTCAGCAACTACTGGTATGTCTCATCGACATTCGAAATTCTAGCAAAGACAGGCTAACCATGAACTAGAATATTGCACAACAGAAGGGTCCTCAGCAAGCTAAGGCGAAGCAACTCTACACCGACCTCCGCAAGAACCTCGTCAGGACCGTGTACGAGAGCTGGAAGGAGACAGGTTTTGCGTGGGAGCAATACAACCCTGAGACGGGCAAGGGGCAGCGCACGCAGCATTTTACGGGATGGACAAGCTTGGTGGTGAAGATTATGAGCATGCCAGATCTCGAGGGTGGAAGGACGAGGGATGAACTATAAAGGCAGTCAGACATATTATTTTTGGGGTATGTGTTAAGCAAGAGGTTCTCGATGCTGATGATGCACGAAGACATGAAGTGGGGCAGATAACCGTGTAGATAGATATGACCATCCATAAATAAGTTGGGGAGCATATTGATATGCAACCTTTGCGTTTGCACAAGCTGTTTGCCGCTAACGCACCGCTGTAATTGGTGTCCGATTGGTATAGTGTTTCGGCTCACGTTTAAACCACTTCTACGCCCTACCGGTATTTAATAACTCACCGACTCCGAGAGGCATTGTTCAACACATCCATTCTTTCACGGGGAGCGCCCTTCCGCCCTCACTTCTCGTATTGAATTAATTGCTCCATGATTCGGCGTCAGCGCTATACCAGAACTAAAGCGGCGGTGCAAGCCTTGCGTTGGGGGCCGACGCGTAATCCCGTGATTTCGTGCTCCGCCGCGTCCAGTACATAAGCGGGGCTATACGACTCTTTGTCGAGCAAAGCAACACATCAAACTCATTTCGTTCCGCTACAAGTCCTTAATCTAGCGAAAACAAAATAATCTTACAGTTCTTGGATTTTCAAGTTGAATCTACCTCCAAGCATCCATTGCGCAAGACGAACAAACTAAGCTTGTTTCTACCAAACACAACTCCCTCACAATGCCTCTCTCCGCCCACCCCGCCTTTCGCGTCCTTGCGACTATCTTCGGCACAATCTTCCTCGGGTTCGGCACAGCATACACGCTCTACCCACGCGCCTCGTATCCGACTATCGGGCTTCCCTCACCGACAACACCTAGGGATGCGGAGATTGTGGATGCCGTCATGACCCTCTTCGGCGCAAAGGATCTCTTCGTAGGAGTCTCGATTCTAGCGGCAACATGGCTGGGCAACAGAAAGGTTGCGGGTGTGCTGCTTGTAGCGGGGAGTGGCTGCGCAGCGGTTGACGGGTGGGTTGTCAAGGGATTTACTGGGACAGGAGAGTGGAACCATTGGGGATATGGCAGTGTTATGGGGCTGGTGGGGGTGATTATGACGGGTTTGTTGGGTTAGAATGTTCATAGTCTGGGTATCAAGCGTACGTTGGAGGAGCAAGGGAAGGGATTGTCTATGTGGACGGCTTCGTTGTACGGAGTCGTCTGCAGTCGCTGTTTCTAGGACAATTGAGTTTGAATACCCTGTTTTCTTCCCAGACGGGCAATGTCTTGCCAACTGTGTTTTTGTCTAGGAAGTAGACACATTTAGTCAATTGCAGGTTGTGTCAGAAAGGTGGGATTGATGAGTGTGCACGTGCAGACGCGTACAACCACTAGCGCGATCTTTTGCAACTAAGGCGCGTCACCTTGCATTTGACCTCGAGCATTGTCTCGATCCGCACATTCCATGGCCGACATCTGGAGCGGAGATATTTTGTTTGCCGACCAGACGGCAGTCAAAGGTAACACGCTCTTTCCGATGCATCCTATGGCTGCTTACGGTTGTAGATATCAGCCTCGCGTCGCAAGATGCTGCATCGGCATCCCTCCTCCCTGCTGCGCCGTTGCGCTTCCGAGCGACGGTCGACACGGCACGAATACCGTTGTATCTTGCCGCTGGGCCGAGCCTCGATGTGTGGACAACGAGCGAAGACACTCAGGAGTGGTTCTCATCTATACTTCTCAGTACTGGGGACGCGCGTGAAGCAGGGCAGGCGCGCGAGTGGTGGTCATGTGCACGCGCACAGTCGCCTATAGGCATCTTAGCTCAAGTGGAAGAGCACGAAACGCATGCAAAGCGCCCAAAGATTACTGAGATTCTCTTTTATGGCACAATTGCTGCGCTTGATCATGGTGCGCTGCCGACACCGCCCTCCTCTTCACCCAATCGTTCTCATGCCTCGTCAGATTGGGAACCACTGCCTGAGCTCAGAGTGCATGCGTTGCCGTTGTCTTCTCATCTTCTGTACAAGCCGAGCCCGGCTGAGAGACTGCTATCATCGCCTACCTTGAGCTCTTCGGAACCATTTGCCCATGTCGAACCACAATTTCTCCCACCAACCTACACCTCCGAGCAGACGCCCACCTCACCAAAGAGAAAGCGTGATATATTTGATGAGGCTACGCAAGCGCGGAAGAAAGCCAGGAGCAAAGGAGGTGAGGGCATAGCTGCTGCCGCAGCCAAGGCTCAAGAGAGCCAGCGGTCATCAGGCCACCGGAAATCACTCTCCCTTGATATTAAAGCCTTGCCATATCCCGAATCAAGGCCAGGCTCTGCACATGCTTTAGCAAGGCCATCGTCACGACCATCATCCAGGTCGCCTAGTATTTCTTCTGATATACGTCCATTGAGTAGGAAAGGAGTTCCGGAAGGTCAAGCGAAGCGTTCTGCCTTATCACAAGTCGTAACTGTCCCACTACGACCAGAAGAACCGACGACCGAGTCGAGGAACAAAGAGGCTTTGTCTAGAGTTGTCATGGCTGCAATGCGCATGCACGGCCTGCAACAGCGAAAAACAAGCAAATCTAGAAGAGGCTCCATGGCACCAGGCGTTCAGGTCGGAGAGCAGCTGAGCGAAGAAGCTGCAGCAGAAGAGGCCGCCAGAGACGAAGAATATAAACTCATATACCACCAAACGTACAAGAGTGCAGTGCTGGCTTTCAGAAAACATATCTCTGAGAAGCCACTACACTCACAGCCAGATCGGTTACGCGACGTGGTGGAAAGACTACTCGATATCTTTTGCACAGATCCGCTTGTGCAGCCGCTACCGGGCGAAGACGTCGCGAATCCTTTGGCTACACCTGGACGAGAGCATCTTGGTATTCCTGGTTCGACTCATAGTCGAGCAAGCCCTTTTGATATGCCCAGCGGAACGAGACAGAATGTGTCAAAGTCTACCTTGGACAGGGAGGTGCACACAGGATCGCCAGTTAATAGGAGGAAGCAAGAAAGGGGTGCACTGTCTGTGTGAAGAGATGGTGTAAGACCACGGTTATGTTTCCATGACAGTGATCTAACATCGCATAAATCCGAAAAAAGCAATAGCAAACGGCACATGCTCGACAATTGCCGACAACGACAGTTGATTCGTGGTTTTGCATCGCTCTGCTTCGTACATCCGCGCTACAGTATGTCCTTTTCATCTCGGGTGTCAAACATCGAAGTCAGTTCTGGAGTTGACGCCGATAGCATGATGGCACCAATAAGAGAGGACGGTTTCTGGAGGCCAAACGAGACTTAGCCGAGAGCCTCTGGCATACTTCGAAGCAGCAGTTTCCAAGCGTGTAGCGCATGGTGGTGAACGGAATAATGGCTCAGCATCACTAGGACGTATCGACGTGTTATATGCGCCTTGTCTAAGTTTGCCCTCCAGATATTGATGTTACTATTTTCACTGTAAGGGCTTTCGGTGTCTTAAAGTTTAGACACGTTCGCATTGCTTCGTCTGATAAGCGGAACACTCGATCAGCGAGAGCATTGTGTCGGCTATCACATGGTGGCGAATTGGAGAAGGTCGCATTGCGGCTCAACTATACGACGGTCTCGATACCCATGCGAAAATTCAGGGCGTTGGTGGGTGAATTCGAGAGGGCCAAGTATTTGAACCAATACGTCTAGCTTCAGAGTAATGGCTTCGGTACGACTATGATCGAAGCGCTGGACCGATACCACGTCGAAGTAGGTGAACCCCGTTTGTTCCACTGTTCAATGCGGTATTGTAATGATCAGCTCCGCAAGCCTAGAAGCTAGATCATGTATGCAACTTGAGTATACGTCAATGAACTGATACCTGGACATGGCCGGAAGACGGATGCGCATGTGGTGAATGTGATGGGCTCTAGATGACCTAGAGATCGACGGTTCAGTCAGTACACATCTCTCGCGCATCCACCTTGTCGATGCGGACAGCAAGCGTAGCACCATGGCGCGACATGGTATTGAAATGCCATCTACTGGCTTCTGCTTGAAGAACCGAGCGAAGGCGAATTCATGAGCACACTACCTAGAGCATGAGCGATGCGAAAAAGGTACAATACAACCGCCACTTTGCATCTCCTACTAGCCTTTTGTTGCATTGTCAAAGCCTCATGAGCTTCATACTATCGTGTACATGAAACCTTTAATCAGTCCTTCTGCAGTATCATGTATCAGGAGTTGAATCATAACGATGATGCAATATGGATATTCATATTGCACATGCGAGGCGTGGTGGCACAGTCATACGCGGTGGCTGTTCTCATTGGTGTGCGGCGTAGCATGATGACACCCGGATGCGGACCTTGACGGGAGGCAAACTCACCGGTGCGAGTGGAGTCTTCTGTGGCCCGTCACAGCCAGTGAAACAAGCCGTATGGTGAGCACGCGAGAAAATTGCCCTTGGAAACACAGGCGGTGAGAAGAAAAGTTTCTCTTGTACAACCACAGAACTGGGAGTGATAAGAGATGCAGGAGGCGGTAATTAACACTCATCGCGTGCCAGTGGTTCAGAGTGAAGATTGGAAGGATGACCTGAGGGACCGTTGCACACCGATAGTCGAACACAGGGTGCGACCGTTGAGATTCGAATGCGGAGTCTTCTTCCAACCAGATTAAAATGCCGTGTCTTCTTTCAGCCAGGCCACGTTTGGCGTTGCCCGTTGCTCCGGTACCATAGAAACAATATGGAAGAGTCATCTCGCGGGATTAGGCAAACACAATGCAGTGCCACACTCTGAGTAACAGCGATAACAAAGGTTTGCCATTCGAGCACTTTCATATGCAACATCCTGCAGTCGTGAAGCTCGGAGTTCAAAATTCCGCAGGATGGGTACGATGCAGCTACTCTTCAACGCGACTTGGCGTATCAGCGCGTCTCGCCTACAGCGATCGGCGCGCGTTCTTGCAGAGGAATGGTGCGGTGGCGCCAGTGCTTGCGCCCCTACCCCACTCTTCTTCCCGTCTGCTAGCCTCCATAGGCCATCCGTCATATCTCTCTAGCCTTCCTCCCCTGCTTCGTGAATATCATCTGTTCGTTGATATTTTGCGAGTTGAGACATTATACTTGTTTGCCACTCACGCTTTGTCTTTGATCTAATCGACCGAGTTGAGACCTACACCAGGGTCTCACTAAGCCATTCAGCACCATGTCTAGCGGACAACGAGGCCGAGGAGGCGGCGATAGAGGGCGAGGTGGAGGACGGGGTGACTCCCGTGGTGGCAGAGGCGGTGGATCTCGTGGTGGTCGCGGTGGTCCTACAGTATCTGTCCAAGTCTTCCCGTAAGTCTCAGTCTTGTGCAGCCGCTTTTTTGTTGTCCACCACGTTAA
The DNA here is from genome assembly GCA_019828545.1 of Paracamarosporium sp. OC-R06-R3. Lineage (NCBI taxonomy): Eukaryota > Fungi > Ascomycota > Dothideomycetes > Pleosporales > Didymosphaeriaceae > Paracamarosporium > Paracamarosporium sp. OC-R06-R3. Next base: position 123,358 of record JACVRA010000190.1, on the reverse strand, counting down.
GCATATCTCCAGAAATCCACAACAACAGAATGCTAAGGTCGCCAAAATTGAGGATGTGTTGCATCAGGCGACAAAGAAGACGCTTGATCTATCCAAGTTGAAGTTAGATGAGAAGTACCCCACACGTCCGGGCTATGGTACAAGGGGTGCCAAGGTGCTTCTCACTGCAAACTACGTCGAGCTCATTCCACCTTCAAACCTTGTGCTATATAGATACGACATCCAGGTTACACCGGAGGCCGCTGGTAGGAAGCATATCCGGATTGTGCAGCAGCTCCTAGAGACGGCCGAACTGGCACCGCACAGGGGGAATGTCGCGACTGACTTCAAGTCTACGCTTATCTCTAAGACGAAGTTTGACAACCAGACCATCAATATAGTATATCGCTCCGAAGGCGAAGACGAGCCGGCCACTGGGGCTACTACCTACAAGATCACGCTCTCTCATACTAAGAGCTTAAGCATTGGAAGTTTGACCGACTATCTGAATTCTACGAACCTTGGCGATACATTGGAAGAAAAGCACGAGTTCACTCAAGCTTTGAACATCTTCTTGAACCATTACGCCAAATCTGCTAACAACCTGGCTACACTAGGTTCGTCTAAGAGTTTCTCCATAGATCAGAATGCTGCCAGAGCGGACCTCGGCTACGGTTTGGAGGTCATCCGGGGATTTTTCTCAAGCGTCCGAACGGCAACCTGTCGTATCCTTGTCAATATCAATGTCAGCCACGGAGCTTTCTACCATAACGGTCCTCTAACGGCTCTCATGCACAGCTACGGTACCCGTAACACAGCCGCTCTCGAGAAGTTTCTCAAGCTAGTCCGGGTTCAGACTACACATTTGCCCGAGAAACGAAACAAGGCTAACGAAGTGATTCCGCGTATCAAAACTATCTTTGGGCTTGCCAGGAAGGATGATGGACACGGCTTGCCGCATAGCCCTCTTGTGAAGGCACATGGTGCTGGTGCTAAAGACGTTGAGTTTTGGCTTGACGGTAACGCTGAGCCTTCTGCTGCAAAAGGAAAGGGCAAGAGCGGCAAGAAACAAGGTCCAGCACCAGCTAATACCGGGAGGTACATCAGCGTATACGAATTCTTCAGGATAAGTATGAATCAACTCTACCGAAGATCCAAATGGGCACTGACAGAACGCAGCATACAATCGGAACTTGAAGCACCCTGAGCTTCCTGTTGTCAATTGTGGGAACCGCAAGAATCCCATGTATCTGCCCGCAGAAGTCTGCGTTGTTATACCAGGTCAGCCTTCGAGAGCGAAGCTGCAAGGTCAACAGACCCAAGAGATGATCCTGCATGCTGTTCGGAAGCCATGGGACAATGCGGCTTCAATCGTTCAACAGGGTTTTCAGACTGTTGGTCTTGACGAGAACTCCAACATTCTGTTGGTGAGGACTTTCACTCCCTACTCAAATACATAAATAATACTAATCCACTACAGCGTTCCTTTGGGTTAAAGATTACCCCAGGTCTGGTTAAAGTTCCTGGTCGTATACTCAATGGCCCTAAAGTCATCTACAAAGGAAACGCGTCCATTGAAACTCGCTTTGGTAGTTGGAACATGTTGAATATCAAGTTCAACACCGGCGGGGCACTTCAGAAGTGGTCCTATATGTTGATTTCGGGCGCAGGACGTGATGCCTTTGACCAAAACACTCTGAGCGCCGTAATGGCCGAGTTTCACCGGGGTCTGCTCACAATAGGCATAAGTGCACCTCCACCCGTTCCGGGCAAACGCGTCGTGCTTCAGTATCCCGATGATCCGGTCCTTGATGGACAGCTGAAGGGTGCTGTTGGAGCCGGACTACAGCTGCTGGTACTCATTCTTCCTGAGGCGAGCATCCCCCTCTACAAGAGAATCAAGACATTGGCCGACAGGACGCATGGTCTTCACACCATCTGTTGTGTTAGCTCGAAGCTGGCAAAAGATCGTGGTCGAGATCAATATATTGCCAACGTGGCAATGAAGATGAATCTCAAGCTTGGCGGTATCAATCAAGTTGTCGAGCCTAAAAACCTCCACGTTGTTGAGCAGAACAAGACTATGGTAGTCGGCATAGACGTCACTCACCCTTCGCCGGGTTCAGCCTCTAATGCACCATCTGTCGCTGCAATGGTGGCTTCTGTTGACAAGTCACTTGGGCAGTGGCCGGCTGTCTTACGCGTCCAAGGCGGAAAGCAAGAGACCGTGGACGACCTTGGCGAGATGCTGAAATCTCGCTTGAACCTCTGGAGGACGAAGGGAAAGCACACCGCCCTTCCTGAAAACATTCTCATCTACCGCGACGGAGTCTCGGAAGGTCAATACGATATGGTTCTCAGGCAGGAGTTGCCCCAGCTTCGCCGCGCTTGCGAGCAGGTTTACCCAGCACCTGATACGAAGAAGGGCCTCCCACGCATATCCGTAATCATCTGCGGCAAGCGTCATAAGACGCGGTTTTACCCTACGCAGGATCATGACTGCGACCGATCAGGTAATACCAAACCGGGCACAGTCGTCGACCGTGGCATCACTGAAGCTCGCAACTGGGACTTCTTCCTCCAGTCCCACGCTGCGCTTCAAGGCACAGCCCGTCCCTGCCACTATTACATCGTTCACGACGAGATCTTCCGGCAAGTCTACGCCAGGCAAATTCCGCCCCCCTTTCAGAACATCGCGGATATCGTCGAAGACTTGACACATAATATGTGCTACCTGTTTGGACGTGCGACCAAGGCCGTGAGTTTGTGTCCGCCTGCATACTACGCTGACTTGGCATGCGAGCGTGCTCGATGTTACTTGGCAAATGTATTTGACAGTCCGGCTCCGAGTGCGGCTCCGTCAGTGGCTACGTCGTCGGCCGCTAGTAGAGGTGTGCAGGTCAGTTCGGACGACGTACAGATCCATCAGAGGCTGAAGGACACAATGTTCTACATCTAGGGCCATTGGACGCCCTTTGGAGAAGGGTAATCAGCACGGCGACTTTTGTCACTGGGTGGCTCTCCACGGATCGGCAACCCCGACCCATCTCGCTAAAGGGCGGTCAAGATATTTTACTCTGCTGGCATCATCACCGTCCGTCCACTCGTGAATTCACACGATGACATAACGGTCTTCTTTTTACATTCTCGCCATCTAACTCTGGAAAGTGTTGTTGGATTATTGTATGTGTTGTTTCATGCTCGCGACTGCGATGATCTAGAATCTCACTACATCTCTGATGTCTCAGGACAATACACTCATTATCATCATTCTATCAGTCATATTCCCTTGTGCTCTGCTCACCGCTCCCTTCGACCTTTCCTCCCAATCTCTAATTTATGGTAAAGTCGCTCCCTTGCCTTCGTGGTATCGCAGGTGCGCCTTTAAACCATTCACACCATAGCGTCTTGCCCTGAGCTTCGTGATTCCTCCATCGTCATCTTCTAATAATTAGGTAGACAAAGCGTTGCATGTAGAAGTGGGCCGCACCTTGATAGCGAGAGCGAGCGTTCTGCCTACGTGCTCTTTATAGAGGGAAATATGAATCGTACACACAAAACAAGTAATTCAAATATCGATACATATTTTTTCGATATTACTTTTATGGCGCGGTTGCATACCTAATGCAGCAACACTACGCTTATATATGTATCCACCTACCCATCCACGCATCCACGACCTCCTTCGCTTCATCCACAAGTCCTAAATCAAGCAGAATCTGTGCCGTTCCTCTAACTGCTGAATCCAGCGCCGAGAAAATCCACGCATGCGTGTAACTCGTGTGCTCTCCCACGAACACCGTCTTGTATTCTGTGTTGAAATACGCAGGCAAATACAACTCCTGCTGACCAACTGTTGGCTCTGCCCAGGCGCCTGCCTGGTGCTCGTCGAACTCCCAGCACTGTCTGTCGAAGTTGCCTGTGAATTCCTCGGCGGCTATGGAGCCATGTACTTGCACCATGGCGCGCTGCACGTAGCTGATGTGATCGGTTTCACTGAGTGCTGCGACGGAGCGTGCGAGGCTGCCGGATTGGTAGGATGCTAATATCACGCCAGGAAGGGATGAGTTTATTTTGTATGATGGATAGCATACTGAACCGATGCCGGGAATGTCGACTGAGCCGCAGCCACCGAGGATTGGCGCTTCGAGATGCTCCCAGAAACGTGTTTTGTAGTGTAGCGCAACCTTACATACGTGCTGGTAGTCCATCCTGGTGATGGCTCGGGATAGAAGGGACGAGTACTTTGGGAGTTCCCAAAGACGGACTTTGGAGAACGGGGCTGCGACGACGGCGTAGTCGTACTCCTCGCTCTGGGTTTCCATAGCGAAGGGATCATCGCGCCAAGTGATCGAGATCTTTTCAGTGTCGTTGTTGTACTTCAGTCCTGTGATTTTGCGGCCAAGCGTAAGCTTTTCCTTGACTAGAGGGTAGAAAGCCCGCGGCAGCGACTCCAAGCCTTTGTCGATTGTCCGCCAAGTTGTCGCCGCGAAGTAAACGTCATCGTACAAATCGCCCCAAATTGGAGTAACATCGCCAGATCCGGCAACATAGTCGACAGTATCCGCGGTCAGGTTAAGATAGTATTTGAGATACGCGGCTTCAGACCAATGGAACATTCCGTCCTTGATAGCCTGCTTATGTGCCTTGAAAATGTTGATTGATGCGTTGCGAATCCATTCTGGCGTTACGCCCATGAATGCTTCGTATTTCTCTTCTGCATACTCTGCTTCCTCAGGATTGGATGGTGAAAGGGCTGGCGATCTAAGTGAAGAGTTGGCAGCAATTTGCGAAGTACTTGGGATACGCCCGTTGGGAAGACGGAAACCATTGGAATTTGCGGGGGTGTTCGGTGTGCTCTGATACCATGGGATAAAATTCACGGTCACATCGCTGTTGTTGCCATTGAGCTTGTTGAGCGTGTCTGCCAACTGAAACACCATCTTGTGATCTTGAATATCAAGAGTTTCGTTCGTATCCGCATATTTGACCGACACAGGGAAGCGCATCGGGCCCATTTCCTGGTACTGATACTCATCGGGCTTCGTACCGTTAAGATACTTTGTTCTGATACGGCCACCGACGCGCTGAGATGATTCGATGATATGCCAGTCGTGGATACCAACCGAATCGAGGAGCAGGCTGGTAAGCAAGCCGGACATGCCTCCGCCCACAATAGCGATCTTCTTACTCTTCGCTTGCGCAACGAAAGACGCGCTGTTTTGCTTGTCTTTCATGTATGCAACGCCATCGAACCAAGGACCACTAGTATCGGCTACTGCGGCGATGTCCTCCCTCTTTCGTAGATTCCGTTTCACAACCACAGGACTTGAACGTCCAATAAGATCCGAGCCGTAGTATGCATGTAAACAGCCTCCATGGACTGCATCATCGGGAACAACCCAGATGAAACGTTCAGGTCGTGCTGAGCGCTTCAGATCAACGATTCCAAGCTCTTGATATGCATCGCGGACACTGTCCATGCCACAAGGGCCGTAGACAACGCGCACGTTACCTTCAAATGAGTCATCTTTGTAGCTTACGTGGACGTTGTGTACAGAGTCCGTGACAACGCTTGTCGGTTGAAAAACAAGGACATTGGAGTGACTGGACGAAGGATGGGAAGCGACTTCTTCGACGAAAGAAACAGCTGCTATGAAAGCTCCAATAAAGGCTTTCATTTCTGCTCAAACAAAAACAAAGCGCCAATCAAAGCGACTGGTGAATTGACGTCAAATGATGTGCAATTTGCAACATCCTGTCGCCTTTTAAATGTAGGCCAATACAGCGCTTATCTTCGGTTGATCGACAGCATTGCATGAATGGGGAATATCTTACTGGAAGCTTATGGGGCACAGCGGTTATGGCTAGTGACCGGTTTGCCTCTTCGGTGAGATAAGAGTGTGGTAAGACAGTTGCGCCTCTTGACTAACGAGTGAGCAAAGCTTGAGCTTTTGTTTGCCAAAGGGCGCGAAGACATGGATCCTCTACACGCCCTATTGTAAATACGACAATCTCTGTGATGAAATGGGAGTAGCGCGAAAAACGGCTCAACCAGAGTCAAGTCTTATCAACATTATGCATGCTTCTAAGAATGGGGAGAGAGGCCAAGCAATGATTGACCGATCGCATACGGTTAGTACAGAGCGGAGGATTGACCAAGAAGAATCTCGGCGCAAGGCAAGCGGTCTGTCATGACTAAAGCTTTATTCGAAGGGCGTTATTTGTTCTCATGATGTGCTCAGCTGAACGGTGTTCACTTGTGAAAAAATGCATCCTGGGGGATCGAATTGAACGACCGCTTACCCATGGAGTAGACATGCGAATTGGAAACGCCACGTGGGGTAAGCTGTCAAGAGCCCGTTACCGGGGATGGCAGACGTGGGTGTGCAGGATGTATAGCCCGTAATGTGGAGAGACCATGGCTGGTAACGCGGCATTTTCTAAGCGAGCGGCCGGTCGGCGCTAAAGGCGCTGGACCCGCCAGAGATAAAGTACCGTTGCCTTATCGACGCGAGCATTTACACGCCTACACGATCGACCTACCTAAGGTTGCTATCTCTTTATCTTCTATGCACCCCCTCTTCGATGACTGTTGGATATTATGAATGCTCTTTTACTCCGAGATTGTCGCTCGACTCTGCTGGTTACTCCGACTGTGCTAACTCCGCAAGCCACTATACGTTCGTGGTGCCGTATTAGTCACAAAGCCGATAGGAACTTCACACTACGCAATTGTCAATTGATCGGACAAGTGGTCCAGTTCTATGTATCGGACACAATCGCAGCCTTCTATGAGCGACAAGATTCTACGGCTTATATGTACCTTTGCACTAACTGTTAGCAGTAGAGCATCAGCCTATCCGTCTTTATCTTTGCGGGGTTCAATGTAAGCCCTGACTTGACCCGAACAGGAATTTTCGCCAGAGCAAATCATCAAGTGCTGCCACTGGCTGCACCAATCATGGCACAAAGCTACGGAAAGATTGTAATAAAGATCGCTGTACTCGTAACCAACCTGCCACTTCCTGGTGCTTTATCAACAATGACTGATAGGAGGACCATCGCTTTCCTAATGTAACAGCGTTGAGTGACGTCGGAGCTGGCTTTTCGCAACTGTCTAACCAGCGAGGATACCGTAAAACGGAACAAAACCTCAGTCTCGCTCTGGACTAGACTAACAAACACCCACGTAACATTTACTAGTCAGTCAAATGTTATGCTCCCTTAATATGATCCCCGCAACATCGCTACCCTTGCGAAGAGTCCTAAGTTGGTTGCTCTAGTAGGTTGAGACTGTCAGTGGTGGGGACGAGGAACAGGCAGAGAGTAAGACCCAAAGACGTTGGTGTCTGCAAGCGGATGCACAAGTTGGCAAGGGCAAATGGCGATGATTGAACCTCATAGCGAGACTACATTTCCAATAGTTTAGTGTAATTTTCTTTTATGTGATGCCAATGTAGTGCGGCCATACCTTCAGGGGCTCTTATTGCTGATGCACAATAGGCCTAATAACCAAGTGACGCAGGTGCAGAACAAACTCAATACGACAGTTTTCATTTATTTACAGAAAATCGCGTCGATTCAACTGATTGTGCTCGCTACACGAGTTCCAGACATCCGTCGTTGTTTCCTATTCTTTCGTCCAACACGATGGAACTAGTTACCCACTCTCCGTTCCTCAGAAGCTCAGCTTCAAGCACCTGTCCGCCGTTTACGAGTCGAACATTGCGTGCCGAAGCACCAAAGTTGCCGCCACCAGAACTGTGCCCACCGCCAGGCATCTCCAATCGCTGACCTGGGTAGATCATATCGGGGTTCTGAATGCCATTATGACGCGCAAGCTCATCAAAAGAGCAGTTGTGGCGGGCTGCAATGGCACGCAAAGTGTCTCCAGATTGGACGGTTATCGATGATGACCCTCCAGAAGAATGACCTTCCGACCAACGGAAGCTGCCATTGTCATTCTCTAAGATGCGGTTCAAAGAAAGGGAGCTAGACTGCCACGAATGATCCACACGGCAGCACTGTGCGTGCAAGGTGAAGTCGCCGTGCGCATCGAGACGTACATCTCGGGAGGATCGGGTGAAACCGCCGGCAAAGTGGCCTTCGCGGGGTCGGTCGTTGCTATCACGACGGTCATGATGCCCTCCATGAGGCTTGTTGTCATGCTTGTGCTTCTTCTCTTCCTCTTCCTTCTTCTTCTTGTCGTCGTGGCTATCTTTCCAATGTGATACACCATCCTGCACCACATGCCCGGTTAGTGCCCCTCCCAGAGCGCCAACAAGGCCCGAGGTCTTCTTGTGACCGGTTGCAGGACCGGCAAGCTTGTATGCGCCGTATCCACCGGCCGCAGCGCCAGCGAGCGCACCCATTACACCGCGCGAGTTCTCCTGGCCGTCATTGAAGTTGCTTTGATTGCCATATCCCTGATTGTCATAATTCTGATTTCCGCCATACCCATGGTCTCGAGTTTCATGCTGACCGTAGGGCGAGCCGGATGGAGGAGGTGAATTGTAGCCTCCATGATGTTGTTGTGGTTGCTGACCATACTGGGAATTGTGCTGCTGGTATTGAGGTGGGGGCTGGTTGTAGTCTCGTTGGTTTCCGCCATACTGCTGCTGGCCCTCGGAAAAATACTCGTTTGCTAGGCCTCGTCGATCATCTTGCTGGTAGCCACCTTGTTGCTGTTGGTAGCCGCCCTGTTGCTGTTGGTATCCGTTGTTGTTGTTATTGTTGTACATGATGGTCACTGTATCCGAGGGTGCAATCTGAAGACGTCTAACTGCTGGCAGAAGTTATGTGCAAGTCTAGTCTCAGCTTTTGCGCGGGGGCTTATATACTGCTGCGGTGTAAACACGACACCGATCCGAATGATGTGGCTGGTGAAGGCGCAGCAAGCTTGTTAGCCAGTCACGATCCAGTTAGCGGGCCCACAGCTGAGCCTCCGCCACGTCAAAAATGCGACCCCCTTGTGGGAAGATGCCGGTCGAATGCCAGCCAGACCAAGTTCTGTCCAATCGCAGCAGTGGACAGTTGGCCCATTGCACTCTGCTGATGTTCGTGCGATCAGTGCTACGGATAGAACGGCTCGGCCACAGATGCGTGGCTGGTCATTTGCACGTCGGTCACCGCCATCAAGAGACTTTTATCTAATGAAACGAACCATGCCAGGGCCGGTCGTCGAGTTCTAACTACTCTTGCTTAGCTATCTATACCCACCAAACGTACGGCATCGGCAGGATTTGTCGCAGATAGATCATGTACACTACCAGTAGAATTAGAATAACACAGAACTTTGGTCACCTGCATGGCAAGCTCACGGGTGTTTGTTTCTACACATTGTCAGGAGTGAGTCCGTCAAATCATAAACTTGGATTTCACCAACCTTCGTTGCATTTGGATAGTGACACCGTAGGATGCGTTTTGGCTTCCCTCGCTGGCGGCGTCTTGATATATGCTAGATCTCACACCTGAGTACTCGATCAGAACGGCCAGGGAAAATTTCCATGTTCTTCTGGTACGGTCTGGTGTCGACAAGTTGCAGAATCTCATTTGGCCCGTCATATCGACGTGTGAAAGAAAGAGCCTTACCCTTATGTGCCAATATCGCATCAAATACGTCTTGGCCTGGCTTGTCAAATAATGTCTCTATCCAAATATACGAGCTCAACAACTTCCTCATATCGTCCCATGTTGATATGTTGCATTGCTCTGTGCATATCCGCAATGCGCCTATAAGACGTACAAGGAAGTCTGGATCATGGGACATAGACAACGTTCCTGCCATCAACAGCCATGTGCGGTCCTGTGGTACTTGCGTAGTGTCGGTTAGAAGATCGAGCAAGACTTGACGCCAGGCTTTGGTGAAATGGCCGTTTATCCAATAAACTGTTTTCCAATCAAGGAAAGCAGGAGACGAGATGGCCAAAAGGCCTAGACGAATACGTTCATCAAGAGTGCCTTGTTCGAAACGCATGTAGAGGAGGCGGTACAGAATGGAACCCATAGAATGTAAAAATGTCTCCTCAGTCACTCGCGCATCCGGATTCCTTGCCGCTACGTTCATGAGAGTACAGAAATGCGACATAGCAGACCATACCGCAGCTAGATCGGGGCTAAGTCTGTCTGTAATGCCTTGCGGGTCCGAGACGGCGTGATCATGTGGCAAGATGAGCGGCCATGGGATATCCTCGTAACTGAACAAGGTCGGTTCTTGGCCGTTTTCGAAGCACATACAGAAATCCGTGCGTATTATCTCGTTGACCAGCTTTTTGTTTGGATTCTCGAGAAGTGCATGTGCGCCTTTCATACTCACGAGCTTAATCATGGCAGCATTATGATGATGAGCGGCTTTGTGGTCACCTTGAATGTATGCATACCTATAATATGCCATCAGTATGCAAAAGCATCGGCGAAAGCGCTACAAACCCGGATAACCCCAAAATGGTCATGATAGTTGAGTCTGACAGCAATTCCGTCTTGTCGTCAAGCATCAGTCGTTCTTGGAGAATCTTAACGGTTTTACCAAAGGAACTGAACTCTCCTCGCCGAGCATGAGTACTTCGGATCCTTCCAAGATAATTGTCAAAGAAAGCCTGCGCGGTCAAACAAGCAGCGTGTAGATAGGCTGGGTCGGATAGCAAAGGCGCAAACCATGCGTGCACCATTCCGTCTTCATTGGCAATGATACATCTGTCAAGGAGGAACATCGCTTTGGAGGAAATTGACAGCACTAATTTTACGTCCTGCTTAGCGCTACAAGACTCAAAATCTAGCTTGAATGACGACTTACACGAAAAGACGTCTTCGACAAGCGCAAATTCCACTTCATCCGCGAAGCGAATTCCGGAGAATTTGGTGCACATCCATCTTGGTATGGCACTAGCCCGGATCGGCCCATTGGCTGTTGAGATAACTTTCTCGTCTGGCATGCTCTCAATCTTAGATGTCGGTTGCCCTTTTCGGGCCTTCGCCCGGTTTTTCCCCCGCATAACATGACTTCTTATGAGTTTTCGTGTCGTCGGGTCTACCTTTGTTCGACCTACCGTTACGATGAACGGTAAATCCGCTGTGATATGCTGTAAGTACGAAAGAATTAATTGTATACAATAAGCTTACGGCGGCCAGTAGTTTGATTTATTGTAGGCATGCCCTCGGTTGCCGGGATCGGTACTGTTTTGTGTAATTTCAGAATACCAAGGTATTGTATGATTGCTAATTGTCGCCAACTGTAGTTTTCAACCGCGTTGGTAAAAAATTTAACAAAAGTGGTGCTGCGTGGAGAAGCGACGGCCATTGCGCGCCCAATGTGATATTCGCTGATGGCCAGGCATCCGCCAAGGCTTTCGATTATATTCTGTTTGAGGTATAGTTCACACACTCACATGCATCAACCTTTGCACTAACCTTTTACGAACATGAAATCATGCAATGTAATCGCAAGTGAAATGAAACGAAAACAAAGTCATAGCATGCATGTCCAAGGAAAATCAAATCATACATTTGGAAAATTACGTCAAACAATGACACCACAAAGTGAACTTATTAATCAATATTATATAAATTTGGCCGACGGACATACTTTCGTGTATTCCTGATCTGCAACGGTATGGTCTAAGCTTACAGGATGATACGCCTTCATCGTAGTTGCGAGAAGTGCTGGTCTCAGAGATTTTTACACGCTAACGTACTGGCCAGGAATCGTTGAGGTAGTATGCAGAGATTGATTGGCTGCTTTGATAGTTTTTGGGCATCTCGTGGAAACTATAATTCAGGCCGGTCTCAGCATCCGAGACAAATCGCAAACCAATAACATGCTGCTGCTCAACCTATTCCGCTTAGTTTCTTTATGCGGGGAGATTATCTGCCTTGCTAAGTCGTCTAACACCCTCAGCTTTCCTATCTTCGGCGAGTATAGAAGCAAACTTGCTGGCCTTTCGAATCTGAGGACCCTTCCAGTAGAAGACATAGATGGGAACCACAACAAGGCAAGACAGGCATGCCAATACTGTTGTCGCGTACTCTGACGGTCGCTTGTCGCTGAGATTAGTATAGAGGGGTGTGGCGTACATTGCCGCAATTCCGGCGAGGAAGTCCTAAACACAAAATCAGTAGATGTTCTAGTGTTCGTGGAAATTCGGAGCTAACTCACTCTCGCGAAAGCGTTTCCTCCAGTCGCGGACGCTGAGTATGGACCATAGGCTGCGATCTGTTTGCAATCAGCTCCTGCGTTAAAATGTTCTAAAAGAGACTGAGACCGACCATGTAATCAACGGAGGAGTAGTAGATGGCGAAATTAGCCAAGCCGACAAGGAATGAAAATATCATCGGCGCGATCCAGTGAGTCTGCGGCGGTCCCATGCATGTCCATGCGAACCCAAACAATCCGATGGGTTCGAAGAGGGCAAGTAGCAAGAGGGGCTTCAATCTACGCTCAGGCGACAAAGAATCGGGTCCGTTTTTCTTCTTGAGATGCTCGTCCCGCCAAAACCATGGCCAATATAAAAAGTATGTAAAGAAGTAACTCGCGTTGATCGGGATAAAGGCCCATGCGACGGCAAGTGTGCCAAAGTCGAAGTTTTCTGGGAATGTGATGGCAAAGGCCTCGAGAAATGTGAAGATCAGGGCATCTGAGAACCCGGACAACAGCGACAAAAATAGCACAATGGGCTCGCGGACAAACATTTCAAACGGTCGCAGCCAAAGCTTGCCAGCTTCCTTAAGTGAGATCCGCGGTGATTTGAGCTCGTTGGGTCCGTAGATATTGGGGTCCTCGCCAGTCTCGCGGCGGCGTTTAGCTTCGCGGTCGATCAAAATGGTGGAGCGCGACTCAGGCATGAAGAAGTGAACAGCTTGCACTACAACCCCAAAGATGAGCTGAATCCAAAAGTTCCACTGCCATGTGAGATCTGTTCCCCGATTAGTTCGAGCCGACGAAGTCGCGAACGGGGGAAAGAACTGACAACGCTCGATTGGGCCACCAATGACACCGCCAATACTCGTTCCGATAGTTGAGCTCAACACGATGAAGCATAGGGGCCAATGCTGCTCTTCGGGCTCGTAAAGATCCGCGATAAGGCCCAGAGTAACACTACCTCCAGCAGTGGAAAGCCCACCCTGTGGCGGTTAGTCGAATTCTAATGCTTATGATTGTTTAAACGTACCAAAGCCCTGCACACCACAATCGTGCCAAAATTCGGTGCAACAGAATTCGGAATTTGCCATATGTTTATGAAAAACAAAGATAATTGTAAGATAGGCCACCTGCCAAATTCTTCGCTCCATGGAGCCCATAGCTCACATCCGAAGCTGTAGAAGACGAGATATATCATCTGGCCTACCCGAGCGGCTTGGGTACTGATTCCAAAATGTTCAGAGATCGGGTTGACCGCGCTTGGAAACACTGATGTGTTGAAGTTCATGGAGATCTGTATGCCAGCAATAGAGGCGAGATACATGCATTTTTTCCAAGTAGGCCAAGAGTATGCCAATTTGTCCCAGCAATCCTTTTCTCGTAACTCGCGCTTGCCGTCTGGACGAGGACCTCGGGACGGTCGGTGCGTGTCGAACCAGCTCTTACTCCTCGACGTCTTCTCCTCTACTTGAGGTTGCATATCGAACTGATCACTGCTTTCGCTTCCTTCATCCTTTGGTCGCATGTTGCCTTGGGCTTCAACAGGTTGCGCTGGCTTTTCCTCCATAGCGGCAAGGATAGTGATTATGGGGTTGCAAAAAATTTGGTGGGAACGCCTGGGATCGTGGGGTGAAAACATCAGCGACCCTTAAGCACTCCAGATTTCAACAGGGTGTGAAAGCTTCGATCCATCATGACGTTTCTTGACGGGGCCCAGTTTGGCTGGTCCACTTTCTGTGGAGTTTGAACACGCATTGTGCAGTTTGCGGTGGGCACTCTTGTGACTTCAGGAAGCACTTTGCAGTAGGTCCACCGAGCCTGGTGTTGTTCGGTGGACGAATGTTGCGAGAAGACTGCGGCCCAGTTATATGACGATTAGTTCCCGAACCCGCGAACAAAATCTTCGGGAAACCCACTGTTCTTGTACTAACTAATAGTTCTGTAGAGAAAAAAAGGTGGGATCACGGCTGAAGAAGGCCAAAAGAATCTTAGGCAACAACATCATGTGGGTCTTGTTCTCAAAATTCATGCGGCTCTGCGAGGGCCCACACCATCGAGGATGCACGCCGAGACGCTAGGTTGGACAGTGGATACATCGCAACCGATGATCGCGCAAAACTGCAGACGCACGATAAGAAACATCGACGATGCAATGCATCGTATAAGTGTAGAGAGGTAGTGTTGCCGCCATAGTGGGACCTGCGAACGGAAAAGGATCTCGCCATTCCGTTTCCGCTACTCTTTTCTTTACAGCGTCGGCTGGTGGATAAACAATTGTTACTCTTCCATCCTGTGGCTCGAGGACCTTTGGATTGTCGACGGAAATACCAGGAATGACAGGATCAGGCGGTCAATGTCGCCGCATTACGTTTTGTCGGCAAGAACCATAGGCACCCACAACCGATAGACGGGCTGCATCGCCACTTCGATGGCTCGTCTGTAACTGAGTTTGATCAAACACAAAGAGATCGACATTTGCCCCTTCTCACCACGTCGAAATCTTCGTGTCAATTCCAAGTGAACAGAGCCAGCACCATAGTAGATAGATCAAAGATGTTATTGAGTGCCTCGCTTCCAGGCGAGGCGTACCCCGCGATCGTAACAACAACGTCATCCACTTTCATGTCTCGACTAATAAAAAAGGACCGCTGGCAGTCCTCCAACACACTGCTTTAGACATTTACATGCTCTGTAATAAAATACTACGACCAGCTTGTCGAATCCTGAATTCCTCTCTCCGTCTTACGCTTACTGGAAGGACCTTTACCACCACATCATCCAAAATGAGTGGCCAAGAAGCACCCATCACAGCCTACCCTGCGACATCAATAAAACCCCAGAACCAGGAGGGTGGTCCTGGGCTAGATAAGAACACTGATCCATACGCGGATTGGACACGGCTTGAATTTTGGGACGACAATGGCAAGCCGTATTTAAAGGAGTATGAGGGCCGCGGCCTTTTGGAGGGCAAGGCTGCCCTAGTGACCGGTGGCGATTCAGGGATCGGGAGGAGTGTATCCATTTTGTTCGCACGAGAAGGGGCCGATGTAAGCATCGTGTACCTCCCGGAAGAGGAGGAGGACGCACAGTATGTGAAGAAGAAAGTTGAAGAGGCGGGCAGAAAGGCAAACCTCATGCAGCTAGACCTACGGGAAAGAGCAAACTACGAAAAGGCAGTTGAAGGACACATGAAGGCTTTTGGAAAATTGAATGTTCTTGTCAACAATGGTATGTAATCAACCCTCCTTGGTATTTTCGCGAAGACAAATGGCTAATGTGAGTACTTTGCGACAGCTGCAATGCAGGAGATTTCCAATGACATCAGCGAAATCGACCTAGACGTTACGGAGAAGACGTTCAAGACTAACCTTGTGTCTATGTTTGGAATGACCAAATACGCCATCAAGCACATGAAGCGCGGCGATTGCATCGTCAACAGCAGCTCCGTTGCCGCATACATGAGCAATCCCCAGCTGCTGGATTATGCATCAACCAAGGGTGCGATTGCAACCTTCACTCGCGGCCTTGCACAACAGCAAGCCAAGAATGGTATTCGCGTCAACGCAGTAGCTCCTGGTATCATGTGAGTTAACGATTGCCTTGCTTGATTATCAACCGCAACTCGCGGTATAAACCACTCTCTCCTTCGGTGCTGACATTGTTTTAGTTGGACTCCCTTACAACCTGCAACAAAGAACAACCCCGCTGATGCCATGGACTCGCTGGGAGTTGGTGCTTGCCCTCTGAACCGACCAGGTATGCCAGTGGAGATGGCTACATTATACGTCACTTTAGCCTCCCCACTTGGGTCATACTGCACTGGAGAAGTTCTTCATGGCTCAGGTGGCATTGAGATGCAAGGTTAAATGCATGGTAATGATTGACGAAAAGATACAATAGACATAATTAGAAAACTTCCTCTCGATTACCAGCACAAGATTAATTCATACGCTAGTTTATAGCTTCATATTCCAATATTGGAGCCTACTTATGACGATAGATGGGCCTGATGATTTCTACAGGTCCGATAATGAGCTATAATAATCTAAAATCCTGGTTCACAAGTCGATAACACACGTTGGGGGTTTTTTGTCTCGCATGGACGACTAACCAATCGCATAAAATAGAAACGCTGACTCACAGCTTATCTAGTTACCTATGTCCTCTCATCTACAAACATTCTACTTGTAGTCTCTGCTTTTTGGCGATGCCCCTTCTTAAATACGAATATGTGATCGTGCGTCTTTTCCCGTCTTTGGGATGTTCATCGCATATCGAATATGTTCAGCATGAGGACGTGTGATTATTTATACTTTAAAGTCTGAGCCTACAGATACTCCGAAATTCATTTCAAGGATTGGATAATGAGCTGCGAAGCTTGAGCATTCGAGAGAGTTCACGATGAAGTCTATCACTATTACATGATTGAAATGAATACTTTATACTGGGATCATTTTCGTACAAATCCTACTAAATAATACAGTAATTGTATATCATGGTTCCTGATTCCTACATACATCTTCCAATATCGTCTTGTAAGAAGCTTGCCTATATAATATATCCTCTATCACGTTAGTTCCCAGCCTCTCAATCCTATTCGCTAGTCTGAGGTAGTTCACTGGAAAAAGAACGATGACACAGCTTGAGTAAAGTTGTATTGAGACATTCAATACAATCATCAAAAGAGATACCCATCGGCATGTCAGATTTTTCCGGCTCTTGTTCCTGTTCACTTGCCTGAAGTGCTTCACATGTGTTACTACAAAATCCGTAACTCAGAATCAAGCTTCGCTCAAACAGCTTTACTCGCGATCCCAAAAGTGTTAAATTACCCGCATTATGCGCAAAAATAACAAGACCTACGCACAAATCAAAAACTGGGGTCGCGGAGATGGCCGTTAGCGCATCCGAAAAATGCGATGCACAGGTAGCTAGCCAGGAACATATCGATGGACCCCACACTACGTGGGTGGCTTGCGGGGCACAACAGGGAACCTTCACGTTCATCATCTATGTCTGTTCTCGCAAGCTGGTCACTGAACGTTTATCGATACTAGGAAAGGTAGATGTCTCCGGTGCAGCGTCGATGAGATGCATGTGCAACATCTACCGAACATCAAATCCGATTTGGATGCAAAGGTCAGTCTTCAGAAAGTGCGGGATGTATATCCCGCATTTTTTCTTCAACGCTACTATAGTTCGTCTCCGCTTCTCGATAAGAAGAACTGACTCGAATGTCTTGCTAACTTGATCCAGTTGAACGACTACCGACAATTCACCGACAATAAGAGGTCGGAGAATTCCAACATGGTTCTGCAGCTCCTACAGCTCGTACCAGTTTGAATTCGCGACTCCAAAATGGCGCCTCTGAGCAGGACCACATTGGCGGCGGCAGCCTTCGCTATCTTCATACCCTCTACAACAGCCAGCTATGCCTTTTATGTCGGTCGCGACTTGACAGCCTTGAACGCAACGCTTGTAGGCGGCACTGGCGAAGAAGTCTCTTCGCACTGGCTCCAAATATTCTCTGCTGCGAACCACTCATCCAATGCCACCATTACTGTTGGTGTAACGGAGGACGCCGTCCTTCCGGGAGCCCTGATCCAAATCCCGCAGGCCGCTCACACGTTCCGCTACATGTCCATGGAATACTCCGATTTCGAGGGCTTCCCCGCGCCGTTGACGAACGGTGGTGTTAACGAGAAAGGTGTCGCGGTCCGCGATGTATGGGCGAACAGCAGACAAGAGCTTTACGACATGACGCCCAACCCTCAAACCGGTCTCCAATACTCGGACCTCGCTCGCGTGGTTCTGGAACGCGCAAGCACCGCGCGAGAAGGGGTTGAAATCATCGGAGACATGATCGCAAAATATGGATATGCCGACTACGGTGGTAACTCGCATTTAATCGCTGATGCGAACGAAGGCTGGGTCGTGTGGGAATTCTCGGGTGGAGAAGGGCTGTGGGCTGCAGAAAGATTAGGGACTGACGTTGTAAGGGTGCTGTACCCGGGGTATATCGAAGATTTTCCCGTCGATTTTCAGAACAGCACGGACTACATGGGCTCCAGTAACATCGTTAGCTTTGCGGTCGAGCAGGGGTGGTGGAATCCGAATGGGAGCGAGCCGTTCAACATCTTCAATGCGTACGGATACCAGGTTCCGGGTGAGAACCTGACTGCTCGTGACGGCGGGAACAAGTACATGAGTCAGGCTGCACTCGAGGAAGCGACGCTAGCCATGGTTCCTGTTTCTGAAGCCGACATGCGAGAACGTGTACGCGATCCACGTATCTCTGATGATGAAGCTGGATATGGACAGGTTGTGAGCTTGTTTCAAAACATGGACCCGGATACGATTCGTATCTGGAATGCGCCTACGGGATCTGTGGCAGCGCCTTTCATCCCTTGGTGGTTGGGCGTACAATCTGTTCCGCCGGAATTTGGTGAGCACCGATATTTGACGACAGGTGCATCGTCTTCGTTCCTGAATCCGGACTTCCAGCTGCAAGAAGCGTCGCAGTTTGCTGGCCGCACGTTCAAGCGCGTCTTGTACTACATGTGCTCGAACCCTAATGTCTTTCACCCCCTCGTCACAGAGATGTTCACCGCCTTTGAAAACGAATCGGTAAGCGACCTGCAATGGGTAGAAAAAAGCGCGCAGACCCTGATCAACAACGATGAGCGAGATGCTGCACAGAGTCTGTTGCAGTTTTACTCGCATACCAGAGCAAGCAAGGCTCTTGACTTGGGCAGAACGCTCACTGATGCGCTCGATGGGTACATCAAGTTGAGTGGAAAGTGGAAAGGTCCAGTCGGTTCTGAGATCAACGATGCAGGGGAGGGTGCAGAGACTGTGAACTGTCTCGTGGGGTTTGATCCGGACCAGCCTGTTTGGAAGCAGCCCTCCAACGCGACAAAAAGGCGGAGACGTGCAGTATCGAAACAAGGTTCTCCTTGAGAGCAGGCTTTCATTCAAACAATATGTTCTATGCGATGAAGCTAGGTGTTCATAGTTTTGAAGCCACTTAGTATATGCTCTGTTCAACTGACCATGACACTGCACGCCCCTAGATGCGAGTGACTACATTGCTTTACTGATTGCAGTACTTTTCCGGTGCATATTCGGAGGTGGGATGACCATTAGTAGTGTTTTCCTGCACTCTCTGACGAAGTAGACAAAGGAGTCTTGACGTGTCTAATATTCGACACACTGTAGCTGAGTATGCTTGTCGTTGAAGCCAGTGAATGAGCCGCAGACATCCTGATACGATCACTGATCATCAGTGCGTGCAGTAGATGATATCGCGATGTCCTTGAAGAACGATCGAACGGAACGCATGGCATCTCCTTTGTAACAATGACAAGAAGTCACCCTTTCAGGGTTCCGAATTAGGGAAGGATTGAGGAATCGGCTCGTGATATAATTCGTGGCCTTTTGCACATCGGTCCCTCCATCGAAATCTAGAAAGTAACGTTGAAGAGGTGCAGTCTGCAGCTTGGACGCGATTGAGTCGTTGCGGTGGAACATCAGTAAGATGGGTGACTTTTCGTATATACTTAGACTGGCAAGGTAGCGAAACCGAAGGAGGGACGAATTTAATTTCGTATACGGTTCTGCTGTGCTCGCTTGATCGTAACTGCACAGGTCGACAACGAAGATAATGATAGGAGTGGTGTCCAGGCGAAAATTCGCTGTTGCTCCAATTGTAGAGGTTCCATCACTATTGGCATCGTACAATAGATACTGGGAACCATCCGTATAGAACGTCATGTTGCAACCCGGATTATCGGTCAAGGTCTTCGTCTTGGGTATTTCTGTTTCATAGCCTTTTTGAAGATATGAGATTGCCATGTCTTTCCCAACTCTATCGTTGCCCATCAACCAGACGTGTTTGCAGGTTTCAGTACGCTTCTCGATACAATCTTCGGTAACCGGTCGCTCCTGGATCGATGAAGCTGGGTCTGACTTGACTAAATGTGGGACCGACTCTTCTAAGATCGCAAGCTTTGGAATAGGTCCTTCATTCATAGGTTGCCGATTGTGCTCCGTCGCTGCAAGGTGGCTTGGACCGACGTCTGTGTATTTTCGAGTGGGCTTGCGTAACGTATCCTTGAAGGCGAAGCGAAACACCCGCTCATAGACCCAAGAAGAAAAGACTTCGCGATCGAAGTCGAAAGTGACCGATATCTTGGACATGTTGTCTGTCCACTTGCTGATCAAAGATGTGCTATCATAATGCACGATCAATGAAGCACTGTCCGCTTTCGCTCGCTCCAAGGTCTTGCGGGTCTTCGGCTTCTCCAAAAACTTCTTCTGTTCGGAAATAGCTTTGCTTCGTGCTGTTAGTGGAGTTCTATTGCATGTGTGCTCACTCACCAGTTACAGGCGATTAGAAGTAAGGTCAAGGCGCTGGTTTGCCGTTCCACAAGCTTCTGCAGCTCCTCGACTCCGCCCGTACCCAATGTTATCTTTATTTTCGCAAGCATATCCAACGATCCTGTGTTAGGCTGCTGCAATTGGCTGAAGTTTGAATTTAATTTGTCGACAAGTACTTTGCAGTACGCAATCGAAATGTCGAGATCCATTGTAAGCTGGTGGTGGGTTTCTCCAGCTTCAGCATCCATCCACTCTTGTATCTTGGTCAGTGCAGCGCGAAGAGCAATAAGTTGTGCAGCCAGGCCGAGAAAGTTGAGATCTGAGTCTTTCCATCTCGTTCGCCAGACATTGAGAGTCGTGATAGTCTTATTGACAACGTCGATGATGTTGCAAAGCGCGCCCAGAGTTCCGACAATCGTGATAGGGTCAGCCATGTTGGCTTGGACGCATGCCAAAAGTCTTGTTATAGCGCGTGCTACAAGTAGAGTCTGGCGATTTGTAACCGGTTGAAGTAGTTGAAGTAGTTGAAGAGTTTTGCTGCTTTGAAGTTTAAAGCGAAGGAGAGGTTATGCGACGAAAGCTGCGCGCAAGCCGGCTCCCCTCGTTGCTCGTATTCCAGCCTCAGCCTTGCAGGAAACCCCGCGATCAGCCTTTCCGGAGGCTATGTTGAGAAGTCAGCGACCCGCCCCAGATTGAACATGTTCAACAGTACAGAGATCGAAATTGGCGTACGTACAGCGACCATGACGTATGCATGTTCTGGAAGATGCAGAGGAACAGCGTCGAGGCTGCTCAGATCCAGAAGGGAGCGAAGTTACGTCTACCACAACTTAGTCCAATGTTTTCGATATGTCTTAATGCACCTTTGTACTTTATATTCAAAGCGAGTACGCTATCAATAGCCCTTCAATCATCATACAACATCACGAGACCTGAGCGCACAAAACGCCCTATGATCTCCACTTCTTCCAAAACTTCCACCCAACCTTCTCGTCATCTTGCTCTTCCACCCTCCTAAATCTCGACCTTTCTTTGCCTCTGTTTCTTCCCACCCATGCAAACCACACTACCAGCCCCGCTACCATGAACGCCACCACAAGTAGCGTTTGTACCGGCTCCGCAAACACCGCCCTACTCAGCAAAAACAGACTAACGCAACAGAAGATTATCGGTGTGGTAATCCACGTCCTGTACGGCCTCTCCAGCTCCGGTTCCTTCACCCTCAGTATAATCAAACCCAGGACGGCCAAAAAGTAGAACGAGTATCCCGCAACGCCGTAAAAGGTGACCAGGGTGTCGAAGCTGCCAATGAATATGTACACTACGGTAAGTAAGGCATTGAGCGTCATAGCTGCGATGGGTGTGAAGAAGAAGCCCGCGTCTGCGTCTGCGAACCAGTCCACCACCTTTTTTGGGATCCTACTCTTACTTGTTCCAGCATTTATACTATGCAGTCGAATAGCGCGGTGTGATTTACCGAGGCCGATGGTGCCGAAGATCTCAGGAAAGTAGCCTTCTTTGCCTGCGGCATAGACGAGGCGGCCGGACGTGAAAGTTGTAGCGTTCAGCGCGCCGAAACAGCTTCCGCTGACGAGGAGAGCGAGGATCAAAGAGCCGACAGGCCCGAAGACCTGGTGTCCGAAAGCGACGGCGACGGTATTGGAGGACTCGATGAGCGAGGTAGGGAGCACGAGGAAGTAGGCGACGTTGGCAAGGACGTAGCAGAGGATTACTAGAGGGAGAGAGGTGTGTATGACACGAGGAAGATCGCGAGTGGGGTTCTTGAATTCGGCGGTTACGTAGTTGACCTAAGATGTTGTTAGCAGTGTGCAAATGTGAGGAGAAGGGAGGTTTACGTTGTCCCAGCCGTCGAATGCCCACAATCCAGCGTAGAGGGCTACGGCCCAGTTGCTGATATCCGTGCTCGTCCCTTCGAACCAGCCCTGCTTTTTCCAGTCCTCGTTCGCATGGCCTTTGTAAGAGAAGCCTGTCGCCGCAACCACGATGCCTATGACGGTGACGCCAATTAACGCGAAGAACTTGAGGAACATGAAGACATCGGCGCTCCTCGTGCCCAATTTCGTCGAGACGCAGTTCAGCAGCGTGACCAATATCAATCCTGCAATAGCAATTGCCTTGTTGATCCATACACTCGCCTCGGCGGCCTCGGGCCCCCCAATCGCATTTACGATATACTCGCCGAAGATAATGGCAATGATAGCTGCAGAGCCGGGTTTCAGGACGACCACAGCGCACCACGTGAACAAGAAGCCCGCCCACTCGCCAAATATCTTGGAGAGATAGACCTGCGCTCCGCCATTCAAAGGTATCGCGCCCCCGAGTTCCGCATAGCTCGCTGCACCCGTCCACGCTAATATCCCGGCTACCACCCACACAAGCAGCGACGCACCCGGGCTCCCTGCATTCCTGTTGACCTGCGACGGCGAAGAGAAGATGCCGCTCCCTATGATAAGCCCGACCACCAGCGACAGACCATTTAGATACGTCAAGGTCTTGTTCTTTTCCAGTGAGCCGCCGTTAAGCGCGTTGGACGGGTCGAGGGCTGGATTTGAGGGGGCGCCGAGGGCTGTGTAGCCTTGGGCTGTGCTGGAGAGTGGGAAGAGGTTCGGTGCGAAGTCGAAGGCGGAGGATACGCTGTAAGAGCGGTTGTGGCGGGGACGATTGTCGCCGGCGGGATTGAGCTCGGAGAGGGGGTCTTCGTCGTCGAAGGACAGCCGCTGCGAAGAGCGCGCGCCCGAAGCAGACGAGTCTACGGAGCTTCGCTGCGAGACGTGCGAGGACGAGGCCAGGGAAGCCAGTTCGAGCGAGTCGCGGGTCGGGGGTGGGAGGTTGGAGTAGCGGCTGGCCATTTTGTCGTGTATGGCTATCGTATGCTCGGGCTTAAAAGCGCCATGGGCGGCGCAACGAGTTAACAAGTTAGGAAAAGTACTGAGGGCCAGATTCTGCCCCCTCGGTATGAGTTGTTTGCGTCTATGTCAGTGTTTCGATCCGATGCGGAGGTGTAAACGAGCTGGTTCGGAGATGCCGCGAAGGGCTTAGTGCCGTGTTTTCGCCGTCAGAGCTTCGGATGGTTGGACGAAGCTTGACGCGACCTCGAAAAAGTCATGCGCCCAACCTTCTCGCCCGTTACGCGGCATGCCCACCGTCCGAGGTGATGCGAGCTCTCAGTGTGCATTGGCTGGGCTGCCAGCGTGCCTGGGCCCTTCGGCGATGCGCCTTCTCGACCTGCACGCCGCGACGAGGCGGTAGTGGTGAACGACATACGGCGCGGATACAGCACGAGGCATTGAACCGTCTCACTCCGAAATGGGAGGCTTTTTGGGACTCGGAGAAGTCGGGCCTATCGCAATTGAAGAAGAATGCGGCGGAAAAGGCCTACATCCTGCCCATGTTTCCTTACCCCTCCGGCACGCTGCATCTGGGCCATTTGCGCGTATACACCATATCCGATGTCTTGGCGCGCTTCAAGCAGATGCAGGGCTATGATGTTGTGCATCCAATAGGCTGGGATGCTTTCGGCCTGCCTGCTGAGAATGCGGCCATCGAGCGGGGAGTCCACCCGGGGACTTGGACGTTGCAGAACATCGATGCGATGAAGCAGCAGATGAAGCTTATGGGGGGGCAGTGGTCGTGGGACAGGGTACGCTAATGCTTGTACATATTGAAAGCATATATGCTCATGGCATTCTATTAGGAACTTCGTACTTGCGATCCGGCCTTCTACAAGCACACCCAGCGCCTCTTTCTCATGCTCTTCGAACGCGGCCTCGCCTACCAAGCCGAATCGCTCGTCAACTGGGACCCCGTTGACGAGACCGTCCTCGCAAACGAACAAGTGGACGCCAACGGTTATTCGTGGCGGTCCGGTGCGAAGGTAGAGAAGAAGATGCTCAAGCAGTGGTTCCTCAAAATCAAGGAGTTTCAAGAACCATTGCTGAAGGATCTGGAAGTACTAGCGCAGGATGGCATGTGGCCGGAGCGTGTGCTTGCCATGCAGAAGAACTGGATCGGTCGGTCTGAAGGCACCAAGCTGAGCTTCGATATCGAAACTGATGGGAGGAGTCCGACTCGGCTGGAACCTGTTGAGGTTTACACCACACGCGCCGATACACTGTTTGGGGTGATGTATATCGCACTGTCACTAAATCACCCTATCGTGCAAAATCTCGCCAAAAATCATGAAGCCTTGCAAAAGTTCTTAGACATCGCCAAGGACTTTCCCCCCGACTCCAAGGAAGGCTTTCAGCTGCCCGGACTCCACGCTAGGAATCCTATCGCAGACTTGGTCGACGACGAGAACATCAGCAAAACCTTGCCTGTGTTTGTGGCTCCATACGTGCTTGATGACTATGGTTCGGGGGCAGTCATGGGTGTCCCTGGCCACGACACGCGAGATTTTGCCTTCTGGCGACAGTCTAAAGGGTCTATCTCCGGTACTGTGGATTTCAGGTCTCTTGCAAAATTCGTCATCCTTCCGGAACAACCATCTGCATCCGGTGCTATTACGAACACTATCGAAAGTCAACCTTTACTCAACAAGGGTTTCTTAACCTCTCAAGATGACTATTTCAACGGCCTCTCCTCTGACCAGGCTATCGAATCGATCACGCAGCGACTTCAACAAGCTGGTAGGCTTGCAGAGCGGACGGAAAACTGGCGTCTGCGTGACTGGCTGATCAGTCGCCAGCGATACTGGGGCTGTCCTATCCCTATCGTTCACTGCAGCGACTGCGGACCGGTTCCTGTACCACCAAACGATCTGCCAGTTGAGCTACCAGACCTTCCTGCATCCTTCTTTCATGGTCAAAAAGGCAACCCGCTTGCTGAGGACAAGAACTTTAAAGAGTGCAAATGTCCGAAGTGCGATAAACCCGCTGAGCGAGAGACTGATACTATGGATACCTTCATGGACTCTTCGTGGTACTTCTTTAGATTCCTAGACTCGGAGAACAAGACAGAACTTGTGGCTCCTGAAAAAGCAAACACCGGTATGTCGGTTGATGTATACATTGGAGGTGTTGAGCACGCTATCTTACATCTTCTGTACGCTCGTTTCATATCGAAGTTTCTGGCGACCACACATGTTTGGCCTGAAGGCAACAAAACTCTTGGTGAGCCGTTCAAGCGTCTCATCACTCAAGGCATGGTGCACGGTAAGACGTATTCCGACCCAGCGACTGGACGATTCCTGCGCCCTGAAGAGGTGGATCTTAGCAAACCCTCCGAACCTGTTATCAAAGGGACTGAAGTGGTGCCGAAGGTCAGCTATGAGAAGATGTCCAAGAGCAAGTACAATGGTGTTGATCCGGGTGCCACGATAGCCACGTACGGTGCGGATGCCACACGAGCGCACATGCTCTTCCAAGCGCCCGTCAACGACGTGCTCGAATGGGACGAGCAGAAAATTACCGGCGTACAACGCTGGCTCGCTAGGGTCCTCAAACTGTCGTACGCCACCTGGTTTTCTCGGTCGGAGCAGGATATCGACAGATTTCGACCCTTGCACAACCTAGACGTCCCTGTGATCCCATTACTAGAACACATGGAACAGGAGGAAATCTTAGGACGCGTGCCTACACAAGGAGTGAGCAAAGAAACAAAGGAAGAAAAACTCCTCGACGCCCTCAACCCCACCGAAATGGCCCTCTTGTCCGCCGTACAACAAACCATTGCCAGCGTAACGAAAGCCTACTCGGAAACATACTCTCTAAACACCATAGTCAGCGATCTTATGACACTTACGAACACTATCTGGGACACACCGCAAAATTCTATAGCATCGCTGTGGTTCAAATGGTACGCAACGGTTCATCTTCTCCGTATGCTCGCCCCTATTGCTCCTGGTGTTGCGGAAGAATGTTGGCACACCCTCATCTCAGGGACCAATCATGCAATTCGCCATGACCAGAAGCATCCTCTTCATGCTTCTTTGGAAACCGAACCTGGCCCTTCTATCTTCACATTTGGTTTCCCCAAGGCGGATATGGAGGCAGTGCCCAAGCTCAACCCAACGACTACGTGCGTAGTGCAGCTTAACGGAAAGAGAAAGTTCCAAATCGAGATAAGGAAGGTGCCTTCGTCTATCAAAACAGAGGACCAGGCGAGTCTCAGGAGGCATGCGCTTGAGGAGATACTGAAGACGGAGGAGGGGCAGAAGTACTTTGACAGGGAGAACGGTGCCATCTGGAAAGAGAGCGGCACTCAAGACTCGGACGAGGTGTATAAGGAGATTCCCAAGGGCTGGAATATGATCGTCCTGAAGGGATGCCGATTAGTGAATTTTGTCCGTCCGAGGACACCAAAACCCAAAAAGGAACCAAATAACGGGTTAGGCGCATAAACTGTCAAAGACAGGAAGGTACGAGATGTTAATCATGCATCCATGTGATAGATTTTGGCAGTTAGGTGGACAGAAAAGGGATAAGGTTAGAAAGGGGAGGTGTACGATACGGAGTGTGATCAGCACAAGACATGGGAGATGTGGTATAGATGATGTAGTCTTAGTGTACAATATGTATATGTGTTCTGTATGTATCACAGTCCCGGTTCGAACCGAATCGACTGTTCTCTAATGCTGAGTGGTATAACACAGCTGTCTATGCGATGATGAAGTGCGTACGGCACACCCCAATGCCTCCTGGTGGTGCTCGTGGGCTTGTGCCGCGCGCTGCCTGGCATGCTGTCGCCCCTCATTTCTATATCATACAAGCTCCAACACCATCTACCGTATCTTACATCGCTCGTCTACGTCCCCTTCGCGCGCTGCTCACGCACTCGCACTTGCCCTCGCCCTCGGCTTCAACTTCAGCGCCTGTCCCTCAGCTTTCACCGGCGGCTCCAGCATCCTCGCGATATCCTTCCCATCCTGCGTGATCCCGCCTCGGAGCAGATCAAAAACGACCTGCCCATTGACAACCGTGGCCTCCACCACATCCTCAACATTGTCCGGACCAATACGCCCATACCATATCCCCGAGCCGCTCCACGCATTACCCTCCATCCTGGGAGGCAGATAGAAGATCACATTCCCAGCATATTTATGTCCTCCAATGTGGCTTATCAACCCAACATCCGCGTCGATCCCCTTCTCTTGGAACACTTCGCGGAACTTGGATTGTAGCATTGGGCCGAGGATGCCGCATCGCTGATCGCGACCACCGTGTCCGCAAATTAAGACTGTGGGCTTCGTTATGGGTTCTGGTGCGGGGAGGCGCGAAGCTTGATTCTCGTCACGGGTCAGAGCGGCTTTTTGCTCCGACGTCAGGCCTGCGTGTGCAGAATGGAGGCTCTTCGCTTTGAGATATGCGGTCGCGAAGGCAGAGTATGACTCCTTGGTGTTTGGTATAGATGGTATGCGCTTGAAACTGGGGAAGAGTAATGCGGTCGTGGTGTTTGGGGTTTGGCTAGCGGGCAAGGAGGATAGGGTTGTAAGGACGTTGTTGAAGGGCTGTGATGGTTGTTAGCATGAGATCTTGAAGGATCAGTATGAGGAAAGGGGAACAAACAAACATCAAAACCCTTCCCTCCTCTTCCGATTTCGCCTCGCAAGCCGCGGACGAAATCGCCAGAAGTTGATTGTTCGTCTTCTATTCGGCTTGTCCAGTCCTCTTTCCCAGTACATATGAGTACTTGCTCAGCGTATGGAGCCATTGTGTGCAGTAGAGGTGTTTTGCGGTCGATGTCTAGCTCGGGAGGTGTACCTGCGCATGCGCATGTTGGCGTGCAGGTGGTTGGAGGAGTTTGCTGTCGATTTGGAGTTGTCCCGAATGTTCTTATGCGTGAACCGCGCAAGAGGAGCCGGTAGGAGCGGCTGAGTGACATCGTAGGAGGAGCGATTGAGGAAATGCGCGTTGGTGGGTAGCTTAAGGATATATCTTGGTCGGAATGGGTTCCGCTGATGACGCGCGCGGAGATAGTGGATAGGAATCGGAGATGGGCCGCCTTCTCCGAGCCTTCGCCTGAAAATCTCCCTAGTCTTTACAACGTCCCATCGTTAACCGTCAATCTTTTCGAGAGGTATCACTGTTCAAAGTTTAATCTTGGCGATCATTCAGAAGGTGCTCATGTAGAAAGACAATCGCTGATGGGAATGACCTCTTCACCGTCGTGGTCAAACTCGATGCGATCAGTACCACACAAACAATAGTTCCACACTATGTGCGTACATAATAGGAGACAAGCATATCTGTAGGATGGCATGATTATACTTTACCTACCACTTTACCGACAGTATCGAATTCACAAGGGGAGCTAGGCAAGAAATAATTGGCGATATCCAACACTTAAGCCAATGATACTAACATTCGATCCTTGTACAACATGTATGTCGTCAAACTGGGGACGATAATACTGCCGAGTTCTTGCTGATGTAGGTCGAAATATAAGAAGAAGAGCAAGTCCTCCTTTCGCCCAAGGAAGTCAAGCCTTCAGCTACCGTTACATGTGTTGTTGAATCTTACGATTTACTCTCCGTCAACACAACAACTTTTGACCACAATAAGTCCTGCCAGCATCGCCATTAACATTGAAGGATTACAGTGTATCATCAATTCAATCATCTTTGCTTTTCATGACGCCCAAGTTCAACCGGTGTCCCAGCGCTCAAATCAGTATTGGCATGGGTTCATATCCACTTGAGGGGCGGTCAGTATCATAACAGTGAAGTGGAATTTTCTCAGTTTTTGTGCTCTAGATCTCCGCGCCCTGGACCTGCATCAATCTGTTAAAACACGGCCTGCCTATACATGACATGCGAACCCTGGGTTTGTAAGTATCACTAATACAAACCGATCCAACCCATGTCATCGGTAATATGGGAGAGTCTCTTGCCATACCTCAAATGCATACTCAGCTCCTCCGATCAAGTTGATTCCTCTGCATGAAATGCCGTGTTCCGCACGCCACTTCTACTTCGTAATAGGCAACGATGGTATACAATTATGCAAGACCGCGTGATAATATTACAAACCCTTCGGTAAAACTTTGGTATCTGGTTTTATGCACATTGAACGTCCTAGGTGATAGGTGGTAGTTCTGTTCGTTGAGTAGACCATTGTCGCAGAATACCTGAAATCGGTCGGCCAATGATGCTTGCACGCTTACGCCACCTCAACATCTAAAGTGCCGCTCTTCTGGTCATGCGCACCGGTAATGTGGAGGCCATATTTTCTGCCACCAAATGCGACCATGTCAGCTTTTGAACGTCCGATAGAAGGGCGGATGTGATTGGCTTCTAGACGGCTCCGGTGCACGTGATCCTCGGACTCGGTGGCTTTCGCCTCGCCATGCAAGCAGGCAATGGGCAGTCTCCCTTGGACACCCACCCCGCACGAACCCCGTATCCATCCGCGTAAGCAAGCGGAATAGCGCTTCCCGTGTTCCGATCACCAATGACCAATCCTCGGTCTTGGGCGCGACTCTTCGCCGATGCTGTGATAGACATAGGAATTCTTTGTCAGGGCTTGTAAATGCAATACGTCTGCAGGCTTGCTCGTTCGTCACGCCTTGCAGACGGTGATCTCGTGCGAAAAGTGAGATATGGCGCCGAAGGCTGAAACTATTGGCTAACGAGGGTCCGAGTTGGGGCTGAGATGAGGGGCGGCTGTGAGGCTGCGGTGTTAGGCCCCCGCTTCGGTGCTTAAGCCCAACGAAAGATGCTCTAGAATATCTGAAAGTGGGTGTTTGTTTTGGCGCCATCGTTCTTGTGAATGGCGAGTGGATCAATACCGCCGGCTTTGTGTATCAAGATGACCGCTTTGCTGCAGAAAGGTGACCGAACCCTTGCACTGTTCATATGAACTGCTCATGTTGGTCGTTAGATATTGGCCCTTCATGTACTCTAGTCCGCTAGTAGGGGTTAGGATGATTGACTAGGCGAACTGTACGTAGGTGACAGAGGACTGATCAAGATGATTACCACCTGCTCCACCCAATCACACAGGCTAGATCCGTACCATTGGGCCACACTCACTGGCATGTATGACCAATGTTCACCAACCAACAAGAGTAAAGCTCGACTAGGCTTTTGCGCAACGACCTGATGGCTGCATGGCCTCAACGCCATGCATGTAAGCATCCGAGGCTGTTGGATGCTTAAAGGGACGTATGTCGCCGCTCCCCAAGCTCCTCCTCTTTTCTTTATAAATTCGCCTCGAATCCTCAATCCCTCTTGTCAAACACCTCTTGATCCGTTGATACTCATCATACATTCAGCTTTATATACTTCAACATGAGCAAGACCATTGCTGTTATTGGCGCTACCGGAGCCCAAGGTGGCAGTGTGGCCCGCGCCTTCCTCAAGCTTGATGGTTGGAAAGTTCGAGCCATCACACGTAATGCTGGCAGCGACAATGCAAAGGCCCTGGCGTCCCAAGGTGCCGAAGTAGTCTCTGCAAATGCTGATGATGAAGCTTCGCTCATCAAGGCTTTCGAGGTGCCTTTTTCTTCTTTCATTGTTCTGATCAGAACTAATTAGTGTCAGGGCGCAACCGTCGTCTTCGCCGTCACCAACTTCTGGGAGCACCTCTTTACCGGTAGCTCCCCAGACGAGTCCGGTGTGAAGGAGGCTGAGCAAGCCAAAAAGCTCGCTCGCGCCGCCTCCCAAACGGCCTCACTCGAGCACTATATCTGGTCAACGCTCCCTGGTGCCAAGGCCCAAACCAACGGCAAATACCCTGTGCCTCACCTTGACTACAAGGCTGAGGTAGACGACTGGATCCGAAGCGATCTGCCAGATCTTCATGCAAAGACGACGTACCTCGTGCTCGGATTCTACCCCAACAACTTTGTCTCCTTCCCTAACCTGAAGCCTTTTGAACTCGTAAGCCCTTTTTCCCTTCCCAAATGACACTAAAAGGATTGCGATACTAATACGTATACGCAGCCCGGCTCCTGGGGCAAATGGGTCCAGATCCTACCCACACCCGCCTCGGCCGTGATTCCCGTCTCCGGTGACATCAACATCACTCCAGGTGTCTGGACCAGTCATATCGTTGCCAAGCCTGAGCTTACCAAAGGCAAGTACGTTGACATTGCGCCTGAAGTACTGAGCTTCGGCAAAATGCTTGAACTCTACGGCGAGGTTACCGGTCGCCAGACTGCCTTCATTCAGACCAGCGTCGAGGACTTCACCGGTGTGTGGGGAATTGGTGGTAAGGAGATGGCGGACCAATTGGTGTTTGGTGAGCAATTCGCTGATGGCTGGGGTTCTATCAGCTCGATCACCAAGGAAGATTTGGGCATCAAGGACGATGAGTGGCCCGGGTTTAAGCAGACGTTGGAGAGTCTGAAGGATCAATTGTGAAAGGGAATTAACGGCATTAAGCGCTTTGGTTTAGCAATATAGTTGAATATAATGAGTAAATTAAATGAAACTATGTGGTACAGGAGCATGCAATGTTCCGTTGTATTGTCTCATGAGCGTAACACTCGGCTGAAGAAGCGCGTAGCTTGCAAATATTGCTTGGCGAAGACCAATCTTCGAGAATAACTTGTGGTTTCAGTTTTGTAGAAATTCATTGGACCTAGTGATGTAGTATACAGTCATTGTCAGACTGTTATACTTGCGATGACGTTACTTAATTCTCTCAGGACTGGCTTGCTTTGAGCACTTATATCTCAATAGATTCTTACAGATTTTCTACACAACTTGTTCAAAAATAAGCAACGTCAACATATGTTAGAGATCTTCGTGAAATAATCTTCGTATAGAAGTACACTATTGTTCGTACGCAGTACGGATCAGATAAG